>CATIWC010001020.1:0-280000 GCA_948472305.1 Vicia faba
CATAGACTTCTTCTTCCAAAGGACCATTCAAAAATCCTGACTTTACATCAAGTTGGTACATTTTCCATCCTCTACATGCAGCTATCGAAACAACATTCCTGGTTGTTTCGATCCTTGCAATAGGCACATATACTTCATTGAAGTCAATACCAGGTTTATATAGAAAACCTCTGGCCACCAGTCTTTCCTTATACTTTGTAATCTCACCATTTGGCCTTTGTTTCACCTTGTAGATCCATTTCACATCAATTGGTTTCTTGTTCGTTCTTTGAACAAGCTCCAAGTGTTGTTCTTCTCAATGGATCTAAGTTCTTCTTTCATGGCTTCACACCAATTCGAATTGCTCAAGTCTTCGCCCAAATTAATTGGTTCTGCTTCAGCCATCATTATGGATTCTTTGATTAAGTCACCATCTGCATCGATTGCTTGATCTGGAAACCTCTCATATCCAATCAGCCTAGTTGACTCAGTTCTTGTTCTTGTGGATCTTCTTTTATTTTTCATAAGTGGTTCTTCATTTTGACTTGTCGAAGCTTCATTTAGTTCATCTTCTTCGAACACAGTTGTGATGGTGTATGATTCTTGTGGAACTGAACTTCGACTCCAATCTCACCCTTTGCTTTCGTCTACAAGAACATATCTACTGATCACTAGTTTATCTTTGATTGGTGAATACAACTTATATGCACCGATCGAATGATAACTTATGAGAACCATGACTTCACTTCGATCATCCAGCTTCTTTCTCAATTGTTCAGGTACATGCCTGAAACACATTGATCCAAAAACTCTAAGATGACTTACATTTGGCTTCGACGCTGTCCAAGCCTCATGCGGTGTCTTTTCGACCATCTTCTTCGTTGGGCATCTATTTAGAATGTATACTGTTGTCGAAGCTGCTTCAGCCCAAAATCTCTTAGGCATATTCTTAGCTTCAACATACATATCGTCATGTTCAGTACACTTCTATTCTTTCTCTCAGCTATGCCATTATGCTGAGGTGTATAGGGTGAAATAACCTCATGCTCTATACCTTCCTCATTGCAAATCTAGAAAATTTAGAAGAAGTATATTCACCACCATCAGTTCTTAACTTCTTCAATTTGCAGCCACTTTGTTTCTCAGCATGCAAATTGAACTTCTTGAACTGTGTGAATACCTCACTTTTCCTCTCAATAAGGTAAGTCCACATATGTCTGGTGAATTCATCAATGAAAGTAAGGAAATACCTGTTACCTCCATTGGACTTTACTTCAAAGGGTCCATACACATATGAATGAACCAACTCCAGTTTTTGCCTTGATTTTATAGGCAAGTCACGTTTGAACGCCTTTCTTGCATGTTTGGCTTTGCAGCATTCCTCACATATCTGCTTTGGTTCCTTCACGTACGGCAACCCAAGCACCAATATTTTCTTATTGAGCATACATAAACTCTTGAAGTTTAGATATCCATACCTGTGATGCCATATCCAGTTCTTGTCTTCTTATATAGTTGAAGCAAGACATTTGTGATCTGATGTGTTGAGTTCAACCTTGAACATTTTGTTCTCTGCCAATGGTGCTTTCATGATTAGCCTCCCATTAGCCTTATATACCTTCATCTAATTATTCTCCAACTTCATATTGAAGCCTTTTGCAAGTAATTGACCTACACTTATCAAGTTACTTGTCCTCGAAGGTACATATAGAACTTCAGTGATAGTAGCCTTTCGACCATCCTTTCTGATAATTGAAATATCTCCTTTACAACCTGATTTGATATGCCTGCCATCTGTAAACTTTATCACCTTTTCGACTGACTCATCTAACTTGGTAAACCAGTTTTTATTGCCAGTCACATGGTTGCTACATCTTGAATTCATATACCACATTTTGTTTTTCTCAGTAGTTGACTGAGTGTTCACCAAACATCATCAAAATCACTATCTCCAGCTCGTGCATATTGAGCTTCACCAGTATCTTTCGACCTTGCAGCTTTCTTTCTTCGACAGTGTCTAGCATAGTGGCAAAAACCTTGACAATTGTAACATCGCACCTCTTTCGTGTCAACTTTCTTCCTATAATACTTGTTGCCCACACCTTTCGAATCAGTGTTCTTGCTTGACTTCTCATCACCAGCAAGATTCTTTTGCTGCTATGACTTCACTTTTCCAGATTTCTCTCTGAATCTTGATTGCAATACTTGTTCAGCTGCCTTCTCTCTTTCTGAGTTTCTCTGCTGCAGCCTCATTTCGTGAGCCTCCAATGAAGCTTGAAATTCTTCTAACTTAATCTCAGATAGATTTTTGGCCTCTTCAATTGTTACAACAAAGTAATCAAAATCTGCCATTAGAGATCTCAATACCTTTTCTATCTTTTGCAGACCCGTAAGCGCTTCACCACACGCCTTCACCACTCTTGAGAAATATGCAGAGATAGATTCCTCCTCTTTCATCTGAAGCATCTCGTACTGCTTTCTCAGAGTCTGCAACTTCACCTTATTCAGTTTCTCATCTCCACCATACAAAGATTCCAGCTTTTCCCAAGCTCATTTTTTTGTTTCTTCTTCAAACAAGCTCTTGATACCAATTTGTTGGAACAAAATATTCAAGAAAGATGATTTTGTGAAAAACAAGAAGAAGAAGAAGAGAAGAAGAAGAAGAGAGAGAGAGAGAGAGAGAGAGAGAGAGAGAGAGAGAAATTGTTGTGAGTTAGTTAAGTGTAACTAACTATCTAACTGAATATATTATTATTGCTCTATTTGATTACAAGCATAATGACCCTTTATATAGGCAAAAGAGCTCAGACCCAAATACATGCTAAAAGCCCAAACAACTACATAACAAGAATTAACCAACTAACAGGGTCGCTGACGCAAAAGAAGTGTGTTTCAGAGTTGTTCCAATTTTTCTAACTTCTTTTTTTTTTTTTTACTCTTTTCCGATTTCTATTTTGATGATTGTTGTTCTATAATATTGTTGATATTGTTTTTTGTGTGGTTGTTATGTTAGATGTTGTATTATTATTTTGTGCGGTTAATATAACGTTGTTTCATCTTCTATCTTATGCTTATAATCAAATTTTTATTTTCTTTTTTTTATGTTTTATGTATCAATGGACTAATATAGAGAAGCAATGAGCAATAATTTAGAATTTTCATTTTTTTTGTATATATATTTAGTATATATATAAGATTGACTGATTTTCGATTTTTATTTTTTTAAAATTAACATATATTAAAAACAATATATATATATATATATATATATATATATATATATATATATTATATATATATATATATATATATATAATATATATATATATATATATATAGTATATATATATATATATGTGTTTTTTTATGTTAAAAATTGTTTATTTATATTTAGTATAAATTAGTATATATATTTAGTATCAAAAAAATTTAGGATATATTAAAAATAGTTTATTTATTTTTATATTAATTATACATTTTGACAGGGGTTTAACCTCAAGCAAATGGCATGCACTACTAGTCTGTATATTAGTATGTGTCTATGTCTGCATGTTACATACTTGAAAATTGTAATTGCATTTTGTAAGGGGGTTAGTCCCTGACAAATAGGCGACGTGGAAAGCCCCCCACAAAATAATTTGCGATCCTATATTTTTTTTAGGGGAGTAATCCTCTTGTAAATTTTATATTTGTGTGGGGTTTTTGCCACTTGTGAGAGGATTATCCCCTGATAAATTACCTTTTTTTTCTGCAGTGATAATCATAACTACTAGATGAATCCAATTAAAAAAGAAATTAAAATTTAAATAAATTTAAAATTTTCTCTATTTTTACTAATTATTTTTAAAAATATTAATTTATTTTAATAGGGGCTTTCATTGTTTCCATATAAGACTTTCTCGTTTTAAAATTAAGGGCTTTCATTGTTTATCTTAATAGATAAAAAGTTTCCCGTTTGAGATTAAAGGAAGCTAAACGAAAAGAAAAAGAAATTAAACAGAAAGTAATAATAATAATAGTAAAATATAAGAGAGAAAGTAAAAAATAAAATTGGGAAATTAAAAATCCTGCTCAAATTGTATTCATAAAATTGTGTTTTAAAAAAGTAATTAATAAGAAATCCGTGCTATCGCACGAATTTCGTTTAAATTCATATCACATATATTTAATTTTGATTCGTAAAGTTTATATATATATATATATATATATATATATATATATATATATATATATATATATATATATATATATATATATATATATATATATATATATATATATATATATATATATATATATATATATATTTATATAATTCAATCAAAATTCAATATATTTTGAACTAAAATTCGTATTACATGTTTTTATTACCAACTTTTAAGTATTTATTTATATTTATAATAAATCATATAATTATTTTTATAACTCTAATTATATATAACAACAATAAAAGAAATAGTTAAAAGATGGACGTTAAAATGATCTAGATACGTTCACATTTACATGTGAATCTATATGAGCTAGCAAAACTTTTATGAATCTAGATGAGTTAATTTAAAAAAACTATAGAGTTGAATAAAATCATTTTTTCAAATCAAATAACATTACTTTTTAGATATTAGTCAAATTTTGAAAACCTAAAATTTTACGACAGCTTACTCTCAAATATCAGTTTTAAATCTTTTTTCTTATATCGTATTTACAATTTTTATAAACCCACAATGTATGAAAGTTCCCTATCAAATTTCATTTCTAAATGAATATTTACACTTCATGATATCTTAAAATTAATAATGTAGTTGATTATATATAACGTGATTATGAAAGCTATTAATTGATTTAGTGAATTAAAATAATTTAAAAATGAAAAGTGATAATAAAATAACAAATGATAATTCGTAAAATGTTATTTTAGATATATTATTATTTAATTGAAATTTTTTTAATATCAAATTTCAAAACATTACTTAATTTTGAATTTATTTCAAAACACTTTTTATCAATTGTTAGTTGATGCCGTAGTGATTGATGCCGGACTTTGTAGGGAGGACTACAGTTCAACCTTCTGTAACTGTGATCGGAAATGGACGGGAACCATTTGATAGAAAGAAAAAAAACCATAAAAATTATTTGTGATATATATTTTAAAAAAATTGTAATTATGATTATATTTTTAAAAAATTGTAATCAAGATTATATTTTGATCTTCATTATGAATATTTATGTTATATGATGTCAAAATTAATTTTTTTAATTTATAAAAAAAGAATTAAAAACTTATAATATTTTAAAAAATGTTTTTATAAAATTCATTTTCAAAAATATTTAAAAAAAATCAATTTAATTTTCTGAAATAAATTAAATTGTTTAATACCAATCATTTTTTATATAAGTGGTTAATATATTAGTTACTATCGTTTTCTTTTTATTTCTATATAAATTTCACAATATATTTTGAATAGTTTTATTTTAAAAAATGTCCTCTTAATTATGGATGTTTTCTTAACTCTTTCTCTCTTTTTGTTATACCCATCATTAACGACTACATGTTCTATAACTTTATATGTTTCTTTCCTTTTATATATACGTCTCACTTTGCCAGAAGATATCCTAAGAATGATCATTTTTTTGCTAAGATATCTTAAGAGTTATCATTACTGTTTCACGTGAAAGAGTTTTGATTGATGATATAAACCAATCACACAAAAAGCTTTGGCCTAACTTACACATTCACTCTTTCTTCTTTTCTTTCCCATTCATCTTCTTCATCCATGGAATCCTCAAATTGGATTCTCAAACATGTATCCATTTTACTCATTCTCTTCCTTACTCCTTCAATGTCCTCAACTTTAGACCTTGTGGTTACACACATTAAAACCTTGCACCAAAATTTCACTATTGTATCAAATTTTAGATTGATAAATAGAAGAATTTTGAAAGATTTGTTCTATTTTCAATCCTTATGTTAAACTCAATATCAGCAAAAATTCTAGCTTATCAGATGACCAATTCGTCACGGTTACGGTCACTGGAGTTTCGAAACCGAGAGATGGAGATTGGGTGGCTATAATCTCACCTTCAAATTCCAAGTAAGAATTAACTTTTAAATTATGAAAACTATTGCTAATGTAGAATATTAGTTTCAATAAATTATATGAACTATAGAATTGAATTTAATTTTATAACTTTACACTACTATAAAATGCTATAAAATACGTAAACAACAACATTATGGCCATTACGGTTCTTTTCAGACTGTGGTGACATCTCTAAATTAAAACGCTCTCATTTATTTTTATTTTTTGATTTAAAATTAATTATATATAACAATGGTTGATGAGTCAACTGTGGTGAAATAGTCAAATTGTCATGAATTCGTACTCAACGTCATCATATATATTGTTCTATTAATATTAAGGCGTGTCTTTTCTTTTTTATTTATTTTTAAATAAAAAACTTAAAGGGTTATGACTACGGTTGTTTCGTTTCACCGTTGTGATATTATTTAATTTGTTTTTTTATTTAAAAATTTTAATTGTTAATTAAACTCTGACGCTTCTTTATGAAATTTCATATGAAAATAATATATCATAATGGTTTCTGGGTTTGACCGTGGTGGTATCCTTATAATATTATACACTCCTAGTTAACTTGTCTCTTCAGTATCCTTTTTTTCCATTGAAAAAAGAAACTAGAGGAAACAATACACGATTTCACCCCTAAACCCTAATGTTCATAAAATGAAATAATACACTGTCGTTCACCCTAGCTTGTCTCTTAAGTATTCATTCTTCATTGTTTATTCGCCATTTTCGTCATCATCGTCAAGAAAGTTGATAAGACCATCACGATCGTCATCATCGTCAAGAAGGAAGAGTACAACAACATTGTCGAGAAGGAAGACGACAACAACACTGTTGTTGTCGTAACGAAGGAAGAAGGAAGATGACAACAACACCAACACCAACATCATTTACTTAGTCATCATGTTTAGCATACGTAAAATATTTTCCCCATGCATCTACAGTAAATTTCATTTTTCATTGTTGTTGTTGTTTATGTTCTTGATGTTCATGTTGTTGTTGTTGTTGATTTTGAACATAGATGTCACAAAGAAAAAGATGTCACAAAGAAAAGAGATGTCACAAAGAAAAGACATGTCACAAAGAGAAGAAATCCTATCGAGTTCTTCATGAGATTGTAGCAAAGAAACTGAAACAAATGAGTGTTGTGCGAATGAAACTCAATCAGATGATACTCAATCAAAAAGATCACAAAGAGGTGTTACAATGATGCCCCAATTTACATCAGTCTGCAACTCATCATCAGGTGAAAAAACTTTGATCGAGTTTGATTTGGAATACATAGTAATTGATTGTGAGCACTACTATACTTTTAAGAGATACGTTGCGTTCTTTGGACGGAGCAAAGTAAGTATATTGATAGATGATTGGAAAAAAGTGGATGCGAAAGTCAAAGAAAGCATATGGACAGACGTTAAGGTATTAAATACTAATATTTTCATATATTATATTTTACTACCTATAATTTCTAATATATTGATTTAAATGTAGTTGAATTTTGAGTTTACCGATGACTCAAAGTTGCAAAAAGAGTGGATCTCTTATGCCGGTACTCGTTGGAGGGGATTTAAGTCACAACTCACGGCTGACTAGATTAGAAAGCTTAAGAGTGGTCTTGATCTTCCATGGAAAATATATAGTTTTATATCAAAGAAGCAATGGAAGAAGTTTGCAAAGATACGTGGTTCTGAGGAATTCAAGGTTAGTACTAGTCTCATCTAACCGATAATGTTATGCTAATGAGTTATAGATACTAATCATATATATTATTCACTATGTTATAATAACAGCTTAAAAGCGAAGTAGGAATACGAAACAAGGCAAAGAACATGTACCCTCATAGATTGTCTTGTGGGGGTTACAGGAAACTTGAGAAAAGAATAATGCTTGAAAAACAACCACAAACAGGAGATGATCGCATCCCATCCCCACTGTCGAGACATGAAAAATGGAAGAGGGCTCGATTAAGAGCAAATGGAGAGTACACCTTTGAGGCAACAAGAGTAGTTGCCGAGAAAATTGTAAGTATGATTTGTTTTTCTTATGTTATTTATTATTTAAATGTGTTGGTAACAATATATGTAAGTTGTTCATATTGTGTAAGATAATTTAGTTGAGGCGGCTCGTGAAGGCACATTTGTTCCAGAAGCACAACATGACAAATTAGTAGAAGCAATCGGAACAACGGAGCATGGTGGGTGTGTCTGTGGTGTTGGCTAGAGATTATTCTTTGGGCCTTAAAGAAAAAGTACCGAAAGCTCAGAATTAAATGCACAAAAATAAAAGATTGAGAATGTTGAGAAGCAATTAGAAGAACAAAAGAGGTTGTTTGAAGAGGAGAGGGAAAAAAGGGAGAAAGATGTGCAAAGGTTTCAAGAGTTATGTTCGGTATGTGCTTTACTTTAGATTTTAGTGTTTTATCGGAAATGTATGATATATATAATGATTATGTTTGTTCTAACTGAATATTATGATGTAGAGATTATGTGAAAATCTCGAACAACGTACAAATGAAGATCAATGTTATGTTGATGATGATCATGATCAAACTCCAAGTAGAAGTGTTGTACGTCGTACTTCTACAAAAGGAAGTAATTGTTCAGCCCCTTCCCCTCCTCCAGCTAACTGCAATGAGTTAATGGACCCTAACTCAAATGAAATCACCATGTTATACTTGAACGTTACGGTGATTAATGATGTGCAACCTCTCCCGCTAGAACATTGCCCATATGTGGATTTATTCTATTACAATACTGAAGATGTAAGGAATTTTCTCGGTAGATATAAGTGTCTGGACGTAGGGATATTGCAAGTTTGGTTCACATAAGTATATAGTTAAATATACACATAAACATTTTTTGTATTTCCTCAATTAATTTATTCATTTTCTTTGAAAGTTTAGGTACATTCACCGTGTTTGTATAAAGTTGAATAAATCTAGTATTTATGGAATCTTGGATCCGCTTTTTATTCGATGGGCATATAATGAACCAAAAGACATTCAAGAGTACTTGAAAAAATGGTTAAATGAGGGAGAAAAGAATGTTACTTCACATCATTTCTCTATTCGTAAGTATATTTTTGTAATTGATGTTTATGTATTATATATTTAGTTTTATTTTAGAAAATACTAATAATATATATGCTCATGTTTATTCAGTGGTCATTATCAATTGGTCATAATATCATTTAAGACAAATATGATAACTGTATTGTGTTCCTTGCATGATCCACTCAACAAGAAAATTAAAGAGATTATTAATTCGTAAGTGTATGTTTGATTCATTTTCTTTGATATTGTAAGTAGTTTAGCATGTAATGTGTTTAATTCATATTTAATATACAGTGTTGTGAAGCAAGTGAATATGATGAACAATGTTAGAAGAAAGCCCTCATGGATCTCTCCTAAAGTAAGTGAATTGATTACCTGTTTTTTTCATTTACATTTATGTGTGGTTACATTCATGTATGGTTACATTCATTTATAGACGAGCAAACAACCTGAGACATACGAGTATGGATATTATGTCATGAAACAGATGTTAAACATTGACCTTGCCGCATTGTTGATTCATGAGATAAGGTATATATGTCATAATATGTTTACATATATTAATATATAAGTTGACATATATTTTAAATATTTTTTTCTCTTTCTTATGTAGATGTTTAACGATATAATCCCATTCCTTGTTAAGGACTTTGTTGATCTTCGTAAATGTTTGACGTATATCCACAATGTGTTTAAGGGTCCTGCAATTTGATTTATTGAGATGTGCTAATGACTTATTAATTTTTGTATGTGATGATGTGAATATTACTTTTGACTTAAACATATTTTCTTTGATGTAAATATTAATTTTGACTTTTGATGCACAGTGTTAGCTGTTTTTTATGCTCTTTCTGCATGGTTAACAAAAATACGGGTTGCTGTAAATTATTTGACATAGTTATAATAGTTATAGGATAAAAAATTGGAAGAATTTGAGAAGCAGAGAATTGCAAATTTAGAACATAGGAAGTTTTGACAGAGGTTATAAAACCTAATCGTGATTGTATATTGAACGGTAATCAAAATAATATAAATTACAAAACGTTATTATTGAGAATCGAACATGGGACCTTTAGTTCTATCACAACGGTTTGGTTAAAGAACCATTGTAATATGGCACGCGCTTTCTAGAATACAACAATGGTTCCATGATCGTGATTGTAAGTACCGCATATACAACCACATTCTACATAACAACGTCTGGTCCCTCATAGTTATATATCTTTTCCAACCATTGTTAAATGAGTTTACCGTGGTATTATTAGTTGAACATTTATATGCAGTGTTAAAACTTGTCTTCTCAATGAATTTTATCATCTACAAACTGGTGATACTTCAAGACTTCCTCTGCTTTGTCATTACCCTATCAAGGTATGTTCATAATCCTAGCCAATCATAGAAACTAAATCCATAACAAAACCTACAGAATCCACAACATAAACCTCATCAGTAACATGATCACAAAACCTACAGTATATCAAATTTTCTGAGGTAGCAATAGGTTTATTATAACACTTGATTAACATTTCTATGCAACATCAACTCTTAAAATTAATACCTTTAATAAATTTCATCTAAACACAAAATAATAATTTTGTACACAGAGATATAATCAAGTGAAAAAAATGACGCAATCCTGCAACGCAACAGTATAAAAACATAATGCAACACTTCACAACCTAGAAATCTAGTTGGTAGTTATTTTTTAATCATGAAAGGATGGTGATGCTTTCACAGGTTTCCAGTCATGAGTGACCAACTGGACTAAGTTTCACTTATTTTTGAAGTTCCTTAATCTCATTCTGGATTGTCAATTAAGAAAAGCTGAAAAAGATAAGAGATATTTATGATAGTCAAGTGATGTAAGTGTAGAACTCACCGTAACAAAACACATTATTTCCATTCTTAATCTACACCATCCAAGCACACTGATGAGTAAAACTAATCATGACAAAATGTATGACAGTTGAGGATGATTAGATGATTGATCTTGTTTTATCGGAGGAGTATGCCAAATTAGATAGGGTTGTCGGCCGATGCCTTTCTAACTTGAAACTTGTTCCTGTAAGAATCCTTCTTTTTTCTGTTATGCTTTTTTCTATAAGAGGATAGGAAAAGCCATGAACAATGTGCATTAATGGCCTGTTTGGTTAAACAACTTATATGCATTAAATAAGTGCTTTTGAATAAGCTTGCATAAACTATTTTTATTAGCAAAAGATAAAATAAGTCAATTCAAACCTACGCTAAATTGTAAAGTCTATTTTTAGAGCTTCTTATTCAAAAGTCTAGATCACGTTATGTCAAAAGATAAAACACAATTCTTAAGAGTTTCTCATGTATGTCAAATGCATTCTTGTGAGATTAAAATAATATCGTATAAATTTGATACTTACCTGATAGTGCTACAACAATGATAGAAAGATCCTCATGCACTCAGAGCAACACACAAACACCCCCAGTAAAAGTAACATCACACAACGCTGCATTAGGACCCAAATCTTTACCTTATTCTTCTTTCACATTCTTCACGGCATTACAATAGAAATAAAAAACATATAATTATATTTATAATTATATTTTTTGGATCTATTTCAATAGATTTAAAATCAACATATAAAAATATTTTCGTGTTGGTGAATAAAAATTATCGAAATTCTGTTGGAATAAAAATCACAACAGAAAACATAAACCACACAAATCAACACTCCTGAAAATCAACCAAAAACGTATAAAATGAGAACATAGAACTTACGGATTAAAGTTGGGATGAAGAACAATTATAGATTTTAAAATATATGGAACCATCTTAATATGATATAGCAGATAATCAAACGGTTGCATCTTGAAAAAGGATGTTTTTTTGTTGAAAATCGTTCCAAGTACTCAATTTAGCGGATGGCTGCTCATATTCCCCAGCCAGCATTAATATTGTAACATAATAAATGTGATAAGTGGGATAAGGGTTTAGTGGGATATTAGGGTAGTAAAAATAATATAAAATCCAACAAAAAAATATCAGTGTGCCACATCAACGACATTTAATGTCAAATGAATATAAAGCAAGGGCTGTGCAAAAAGTCAATTTTATCCATTATAATTATATTAACGTAGACTTTTAATCAGAGGGCTTATCGCGTAATTTCATGGTACTTTATTTTTTATATATTTATAATAGACTAACTTACCACTGCACAACTTCAAAGTCGTGTAAATATTTTCTTATAATATATTTTTCTATAAAAATAAAGAGAGAAGATAAAACTATACTAAATCCTGTTAGTGCGTGAGGCACTTTTAGTGAGGAGAGAAAGAGAGAATAATAAAGGAAATAAGAATTTGTATTATTCAGATGTACAAATAATGATACACACTATGACTATTTATATACAACATTAATTGGGTTTGGGCTAACACAACTTGGATTATATTAAATATTAAATCTAATCTAATCTAATCTAATCTAATCTAATATTTCAACACACCCCCATAATCTAAGTTGTCGAACATCCTAAAAAGTAGTCAATCTGAACTATTCCTAATTTCTTTCTCAAATTCAGGAATCTGTCGATCTTCAATCCTTTGGTGAAAATGACGGCCAATTGTGCTTCACTTGAGCAATTCCTAACTTCAAGTTCACCTTGATTTACTTTTTCCCTTAAGAAGTGAAACCTTGCTTCAATATGTTTACTTCTTTTATGCAGAACTGGATTTTTTGCCAGATTTATGGCTGACTTGTTGTCGATTTGCAATACTAGAGGTTTCTTCACTTCGACAGTCATTTCTTCAAGTACAGATCTGATCCAAATTGCTTGACATGCAGCATAGGATCCTGTTATATATTCAGCTTCACGCGATGACAATGCCACCACAGGTTGTTTCTTCGAACACCATGAGATTGGGGCACCAAATACTTGAAAGAAATATCCAGTTGTGCTTCATCGATCTTCCTTATCTCCACACCAATCAGCATCTGAAAAACAATTAACTATTGCTTCTTTGCCTTCAGAATCTCGTCGAAATAGTATTCCATAATTTATTGAACCCTTCAAATATCTCAGGATTCTTCTTGCAGCCTTCATATGTGACACTCTTGGTTCACCCATATATCTGTTTACTAATTCGATTGCGAAACCTATATCAAGTCGACTGTTGCACACATACCTCAGAGATCCCACAATTTGCTTGAACAAAGTTGCATCGACTTTGTCTTCCTCTCCATTCTTCTCCAACTTCACATTTGGTTCGACAGGTGAGGATGCAGGATTCAAATCATCCATTCTGAATCTCTTGAGTATCTCTTTGACATACTTTCTTTGATGTAGCATCATACCTTGCTTCGACATTTAAAATTCCATTCCTAGAAAATAAGATAATTTTTCTAGATCCGATATTTCAAATTCCTTCGTCATCAGCTCTTTGAACTTAGACAAGTTCTCCAAACTATTTCCAGTTACTAGCAAGTCATCAACATACAAGCAGATGATTGTTATATCTTGTGCTACAACCTGAACATAGACACCATACTTTAATTTGTATTTGACAAATCCTAATTCGACTAAGTATGAGTCGATCTTCTTGTTCCATGCCCTAGGTGCCTGCTTGAGGCCATAGAGCGCTTTATGCAATCTATATACTTTACTCGCTTCCTTCTGAATCACAAACCCAGGAGGTTGTGTGACATAAACTTCTTCATCTAAAGGACCATTCAGAAATGCTGATTTCATATCTAGATGAAATGTTGACCAGCCTTGGTTGCATGCCAATGCTACTACTAGTCGAACAGTCTCTAATCTTGCTACTGGAGCAAATACTTCAGAGTAGTCAAGTCCTGCTCTTTGAATAAAACCTCAAGCTACTAATCTTGCTTTATGTCTTGCTATTGACCCATTTGCATTGTTTTTCAACTTGAACACCCACTTTACTTCGATATCTTTTATATGTGATGGAAATTCGACTAACTCCCATGTGTTGTTTCTTTCGATTGATTGTAACTCTTCGACCATAGCTAACTTCCACTTGTTAATATTCAAAGCTTCGCTATAGTTGATTGGTTCATCACCTACAAGTAAAGCAAAATGAACTAATTCTCCATCTGGTGTGATTTCATCATCATCCACCACTTCATAATCATGAAGTCTTGTTGGAAAAACTCTATTTCTTTGAGGTCTTTGGTTTGTTTCATCCACAACCTCTTCGACTTCGACTGTGACGGGAGTGTCAGTAACTGCTTCTTCTTTGACTTCGACTGGATTCTCAATAATTCCTTCGACCTCTACTTCATTAGTTTCTTTGTCGAAATAAAAGTTCATTAATGATTTGTTAATTGAATTGCTAGAATTCCCATCCCGGGCATAATTTTCATTAATCACAATATCTTGACTTAACAAAATCTTCTCATTAACTGGATTGAATAGTCTGTATGCACTAGTTTTATGATATCCTACCAGAATCATAGGTTCACTCTTGTCATCAAGTTTCATTCTCCTTACATCAGGCACATGCTTGTAATACATAGAGCCAAACACCTTCAAGTGACTTACTGATGGTCATTTGACACTCCACACTTCTTCGAAAACCTTGTTCTTCAATATCTTAGTAGGACACCTATTCAAAATATAAACTGCAGTCAAAACAGCTTCTCCCCATAAAGATTTTGGAAAATTATTTTTGCTTCAGCATGCATCTCACCATATCTAATATGGTTCTATTTCTTCTTTCAGCAATCCCATTATGTTGAGGTGTGTAAGGAGTAGTTACCTCATGATCAACACCATGTTCTGCACAGAAATCTTCAAACATTTTGGATGTGTATTCGCCACCTCCATCTGTTCGCAAACCTTTGATCTTCTTCTCACTCTGGTTTTTGACAAGTATCTTGAATCTCTTAAATATTTCGAATAATTCGTCCTCTCGTTTGATCACACAGATCCACAGCTTTCGACTAAACTCATTGTTGTACCCCAAAATTTGCCCTCCCATTTCCACAACATTTTCTCATCACAAGACCTTTGAAGATCAAGATCCAGTTAGGGTTTCCTCTGCTCAAGACCTCTCCTTGCACTGTGGACTCAAATTAGGGTTTGTGTTTGCCCAAGGATATTTTGACCTAAAATGCCTAAGATGACTTTCATACTTCATATTGGACTCCCAAGTTTACCCATGCCAAGTTTCAAGTCTTGATTCCAAGATTTGCCCAGTCAATTGGACAGTTGACCTAAAAATCAGCTGTATTGGGGAAAAAGTCAACTGTGGCCAATTGACAGTCAAATCTTATGAAATTTGATCCTCATCAACATTATGAACTCATATGGACCATTTGGTCAAGTTTGGATCACAATTCCACAAGAAATTTGATCAGATCACCAAAAGGGCAAAATGGTCATTTTTAGGGTTTTGACTGCACAAAGGCAATTTTTGACTGTTTGACCTAACCAATGACAAACCAAGTTCCCATATGGACTCAAGGACCCCATGGAATTATCTTGACATGCTCAACAAGCTCAAAAGATCCCAAGTACACAAGATTGACAGTTGAATTTCCTAGTCAATTGATCAATTTTGACTGTACACTGAAGAGTCAAACTTTGACTTTTTGGTCAAAATCAAGAGTCAAGATTCATTTTTTATCAAAACATGCCAAATAATGAAACTTGTTCACCAAGAAATCACAAAATACAAATTAGGGTTAGAAAATGGAATTTTTCATAACTTAGAATTTTTCTAAGTTATGGAAAACCCTAATTTTTTCCCAACTTTGCCCCATCTTTTCACCAAGATCCATTTGGATTAAAACAAAAGTCAAAACATGAAAGTTGTAGCTTGTTTCATAATCTACAACTTTGATTCACAAAGTTTTCTCATTTGAAGCTTGTATCTCAAGTTATAATTTTTTGAATAAGAGCACTAAACCATTTTTTAACTTAGTAAAATTTGACCTATTTTGACAAGGTTTTCTACCCCACTTCAAGGCTACTTTTCATACCCTTCCACTTGGAATTTCAACTTGCATTTCAAAGATGGATTGTATTACACATTCCAAGCTTTCCAAAATGTCCAAGAACTCATCAAACAACCTCATAACTTGAGAGATTCGAATTTCACAAGTTGGCAAAAATTCACTTTTGTTCTTCATCAAGACATGTTCATAATCTTGCAAATTTGAAATCAGTTTGCTTTATGCTTGATTACAGGTCCTTGAACCATTCCATACTCAATAATTCAATGCATATTCAATGTGTTAAGGCCATGTTCTTTATGTTCTAACATTGCATAGTGGATTAATCCTAAACTAGATAAAGTGAACTTTCCATTTTTGAAAAGATTAACTTTATGTCAAATTGAAATCCAAGAAGGTACAAGCAAAATCCTTATGGCACAAGATTATGGGAAAATTGCTCTGATCAAGAGAGGCTTATGCAGCAGGTTTAGAGGCCCCTACTGACCTAAAACACAAAGTGACCATTGCTTGCTTCATTTTCAAGTAACATTGCATAACTTATGCCACATATCATCTCAGCTTAGAAACACAAGAGAGAAGTTATCAAACACATTCCATAGACCACATCCAAGCTTTTGCACGAGTCTTGAACCTCTCAAGCATCCTCCATCTCAAAATCACCTTGAAACTGCACAAACAGGGGAACCCCTGCAGATTGAGTGCAAACTCCCACTTCCTTCGAGCATTCTCACCAAAAACAATTCATACACCTTCCTTACAACATATGCAAGCTAACCATGGCCTAAAATCTGACCTGTAATCACTCTAACAGTTTCCACCATTTTCATTTTTTTCTTTTGCAGTTGAAGTTCTATAGCTTGATACAAGAAGGTTCAAGACAAAGTAAGCATTGAAAAAGCATCCCTGGACCTCAAGGAAGCTTTTCCAATCATTACCTTGCACTAGAAGTTCCTCATTCTCCAGATTGAAGTTCAACTGCACAGGTAAAACTTTGAACTCGTATCTCTCTTATCATGCATCTTTAGTCTTAAGTTTGTGAAGAAACAAGGTCCTACTCATAGCCCTGAACATGTACATATCTTTACATTTCATTTCTTTTGCCTGAGTAGAGAGAATTTTGGTTCTGAACATTGATGAAAAACTAGGTTAGGATTTGGGGGAGGAGAAATTCTCCCTCATCTTAGAGAGATAGGTCAAGTTCTTTATATGGTTAGAACCGTCTCTTCATGCTGAACATTTCTTGTGTTATGAGTTTTTGCTGAAAAGCCAGGAATCAGGAGTTAGACATTGAAGAACAGGGGCGCGCATTTTTTCAAATGTTTGTGCTGGAGGTTGAAGACAATGATCATTGGGCTGGGCTTTTGTGTTATTTCTCTTCACACCACTTAATTGTTATTACACCCCCTGAGCCCATTTGTCTTATTTTTAATCTTTTTTGACTTTTTCCTTTTTGGTTGACTTTGTTTATTTTTCCTCATGACATTAAAATTTTTAAAATATTTTTTTCCATCATTTTTGTATTTATTGCATATTTATTTGTTTATTTCCTTTGTTTATATATAAAATATATACATGCTATTATTTAGAATAAATATAAAAATAGTGAAAATACAATTTTTATTTTTGTTTACATTCTGAAAATATTCCACATAAAAAATACTCTTCTTATTTATTTTATTAAAATATTAAATAAATATTTATTTTGTATATAATACATATTTAAGGTTTAATATATATATATACATATATGTTTATTAATATATTTAAGCTAAAATATAAAAATACTTGAATTTTTCATTTTATTAATATTTGATACAAAAATACCATTTTTCACAATATACTTCATTTTATTTTATTTTTACAAATAATAAATAAATGGTTGTGTTAAATTAGATAATAATGCATTTTCTTTAAAAATTAGGGTTTTTGCCCTAAATTCAAAATACTCCAAAAAAATAATATAATTTTATTTTCTTTTCTCTTTTACATAAATAATATTTTTTCATACATATACAAAATATTTTTGTGCATCTGGCATTCTTATTTAATTTTTGTACATTATTTAAATTGCAAATATTCAAATGATGTAATAATTTAGATTTAAATTCTTGTCAATATTCCCATTTGAACATTTGTACCCCCCTTCCCATATTTGGTTTTGTAATAGCTTAGTAATTTTAATTTCGCACTTTATGGCTTTCTAATGATAACATGTTAGAATTAGGGTTTGTATGCGAAAAAACGATAAAAAATAGTTTGACCTAATACAAGATAAACAAGCATGAAAATGGACACACAAATCACACTTGCACCCCCTAGGGTATTCCACTTGTTGCCTTCAAATAAATAGGCCATATTGTATGTTGAACTTCTTTGGGCAAAGCAAACAATTTGAATGATCATAGTCCCTCGACAAAACTTTTCAAAACAAACAAAAACAAATGATCAAGTCCCTTAAAGAAAGTTGCCCAAAGACATTTAACGCCGTTGCAATTATGGTCTAAACGATGACCCGCGCCTGTCCCTTTCACATCCTAACATAAGGTTGTCCACCAAATTCAATGGTGGAACAAACTTGTTAAAAGGGTTAAAACATAGCAATAATCTTTTGAGAAATTTAGGAGTAGATAACCTCTTAGTTGCTTGAATCAAATTTGCAAAACAAAACACTTGCCTAATTTCAAAATCACACCTCACTACACTTTCAAAACAATTTTTAAAAAAAATGAAAACTTTTTCAAAAGACATACATCTTTGTATACATCCCCACATGGATCATTACAAAGGTTGCCACCACATTGGCATCTTTTCAAAAACATTTTCAAAACCCACACACTCAAGCACCATTTAAAACAATTGAAAACAAAAGGCAAGTGATCTAAGCAAGTAACTAAGAGCCCATGGATAACCATGGATAGAAAGGGTGCTAATACCTTCCCTTTCTATAATCTGCTCCCCGAACCCAAGAAAACATCTCAAAAGGTTTTTTGCTGTGCTTTTTAACCTTTCCTTAGGATAAAATAAAAAGTCGGTGGCGACTCTTGCTAACCGCAACATTTGCGAATACAAACGCAAAACCTCAAGTCAGTTCTCCCACCGTATCACAGAACTGGCGACTCTGCTGGGGATATGACTTATAAAGTGGAGTAACCTTAGGGTTTAGATCACCTTTGTTTTCAATTGTTTGCTTTCATATTTGTGGGCTTTGCATCGGAGTTTTGTAGATCCTAACTCGGATCTGGGAAATACCCTTTTTAGGTAGCATAATCTGTGAGGGACCTGTCCGGCGTAGACCGACATGGGTGAAGCAGTGGCTACGTTGGTGTGGCATCTTAGTCTGTACCTATATCCCTTGTGTTGCAACGGGGAGAATATAGGTCTTCTAAGGGGTCATTAAACACCAACCAACCTTAGAACCCTAAATTGACCAACTTGGCTATTAGGACAGTAGCAGTATGCTACACTCATTGAGGCTAAACTCTCGAGATGGTTCTGGCCGCGAGAAAAGATTGCGATGCTGGAGTTATGACCGATTGAGGGTAGCCAATGATTTGAGATCCTCTAGAACCCAGTTACTTCTGATAGGACAGGTTTTAACCAACAAAACCAAAAGAGGGTAATACCTGAAACTCATGTTGGCCTGAAACCTAAGGGTGTCTTGTGTGACTTGTGTGCCTTATTTGCCTATGTGAATACTTGTGAGGTGCTTCATCATAGCATCATGCCATCATACCATTGCATGCATCCTGTATAAAGGACTAACCCATTTCAAAGACAAAAAAGGTTTCATCTTTGCTCTGTTTTGTAGGACATCATGATGCCCGTGCGTAGAAATACTGTCCGGCTCAACTTTGTTCAACCACCAGTTTTACTCAAGGATTTGGTTGGAAGGATTCCAAACACTTCTTCCTTCATCAACAGACATGGTTCTCTCCTTGGCTTGGTCACTGCAAAGTGGGATCAACAACTGATAAGTGTTCTGACCCAGTTTTATGACCCTCTGTATCATTGTTTCACCTTTCAAGACTTCCAGCTGGTTCCTACCCTGGAAGAGTTCTCTTACTTGCTTGGGATCCCTGTCTTGGAACAAACTCCATTCACTGGTTTGGAAAAGACTCCTAGGCCTGAAGAGATTGCTGCAATCCTCCCCTTGACCAAAGAAGAGGTATTGTCCAACTGGGAGACTAGAAATGGGGTCAAGGGCTTTTTGGTCAAATTTCTGGTTGGCAAGGCTAATGATTTCTGGAATGACTTGGACTTCAAGGCATATGAGGATATTCTGGCTCTTTTGATCTATGGTCTGGTACTGTTTCCCAACCCTGACACCTTTATCAGCATCCATGTCATAAGGATCTTCATGTCTCGGAACCCGGTACCCACTCTTTTGGGTGATATTCTACAACAACTCTATGCTCGTACTGCCCGAAAACGGGGAACTCCGTGGTGTTGTACTCCTTTGCTAGTAAGGTGGTTTATTTCGCACCTTCCCAAGTTCGCGCTGAAGAATGAAGAAGGAAAAGGTTGGGCTCGGAGGTTAATGGCTCTTACTGATAATGACATCACCTGGACTCTCAGAGGTTTGGATGAGTTAGCTGTTATTGACCGTTGCGGAGAATACCCTAATGTTCCGTTGATTGGTATCCAAGGAGGAATCTCTTACAATCCATGCTTAGCTCTCCGTCAGTTTGGAAGAGCCCGAGGAGATGGGCCTCATGAAATGCTGGTTCCTCACTTCCATTTTGAGTTTCAGGCAGACAGTGACAAACTACGCCAAGGATTCATTAAAGCTTGGGACAGAATTCACAAAGCTGACCCACTTGAGTTGGGACCAAAGACTTCTCTGCCATTGAAGCCCTATTGCAAATGGGTCCGCATCCGTGCTCAGAAGTTAGGTATGCCCTACGAAGCTGTTAGACCTCTCATTCTTGAATCTCCTGATGAAGATGGGATTCCTCCAACTGTCCTCCCTCCTCAGATACCTACTGATTTTGACACCATGAAGAGATCTTGGGCGCAGCTAAAGGAAGAACGGGATTTCTATCGGGAGAAATTCAACGAGCAGGAACGGAAGATCCAGAGGCTGACTAAGCAATTGGAGGAAGAACGGGTCCTGAACAACTACATCAGCACTGAAAAGAGGAGGCCATGGGAGCATTGATGAGCTTTGATTGTTTCCTTTTATAGTTTTATTTCCTTTTTCAGTATTTTTCATTCCTGTAATGCCTAAGGGCAAGTTGTTGAACAATTGAAATTTTAATCTAATGAAGTGTGTTTCCCTTTTTGTCTACAAAGTTGAATCTTGTTTGTCTTTGAAAACATAAAGCATACGCATTCCATTGCACCATATGCATAGCAGGTACCCTATTTCACAGGTTGCTTAATCCCCTTCGCTGTTTATTTTGCACAGTCATCATGAATCCAGACTCATCCAGTGAGCAAGCAATTAAGGCCCTTCAGGCCCAAAGTGCACAGTTTCAAGAGATGGTCCTAAGCTTAGCCCAAGGTCAGCAAGAGTTGAAGAGTCTACTCCTGAAGAAGAAGAAGAAAAAGAGGACTGCGTTGTTCAACACCGGACGCAGATTTGGGAACACACTCCATAATGAAGCTGATCCAACCACTTCTTCTGCTGAGAAAAACAGTCCCCAAGGGGGAGGAGCTCCTAGTCCCGCAGTCTCCGACAACGAGACGGACTATAATGACGAACAATACCCACCTGCTGCTGACAGATACAAGCAATTGGAGGACCGCTTAAGCGCCATGGAAATTCAGAACGTGTCGGGGCTGGATTTCAGAGATTTAGGGTTATCTTCCGGGGTAGTAATTCCACACAAGTTTAAGGCGCCTGCCTTCGCCAAGTATAATGGGGTCTCCTGCCCAAAGCTGCATCTAAGGTCGTACGTAAGGAAGATCCAACCTTACACGGCAGATAAGAACCTCTGGATTCACTTCTTCCAAGATAGCCTCTCAGGGTCACAGCTTGAATGGTTCTACCAGTTAGATGGAGCTAGCATCCGACACTGGGAAGATTTGGCAACCGCATTCTACAGACAATACCAATACAATTCTGATCTCGCTCCTACTCGTACCCAACTTCAGGGTATGTCTCTAGGAACGGGTGAAGGGTTCAAGGAGTACGCTCAAAAATGGAGAGATTTGGCTGGCAGGGTGCAGCCTCCATTGACTGATCGGGAGCTGGTTGATATGTTTCTAGGGACGTTGTCTGGTCCGTTTTTCAATCATTTGGTTGGTAACTCCTCCGCTGGGTTTACAGATTTGATATTGACGGGAGAAAGAATTGAAGCTGGCATCAGGTCAGGCAAGATACAGAAGGCTGCCTCTACAAGTGCTGAGAAGAGGCCGTTTAAGAAAGAAGCAAGTGCCGTTTATGGTCCTAGAAGACAAGTCAAGCCCGAAAGTCGCCAAGCCGTCAATGCTTTGGTCATCTCCAAACCTGTTGCTGCTCCTCAGCAGTACAATCAACAAAGAAGCGAAAGGCCCCAAGAGGCAGTATACCCGGCTGAGTATGACCTTATCTCAAATTTTACCCCAACTGTTATCCACCAACCTGGTGACCCTCAAAGAAGCTCCTAAGGTCGTCAACATTGCGTCTCCTAAGTATAACCCAAATGCCCAGTGTGCTTATCATTCTGATAGTCCCGAGCACACTACTGATGATTGCTGGGCCTTGAGAAACAAAGTGCAAGATCTGATCGACGCAAAGGAAATTCAGTTTGAAGCGCCGGAGAGACCAAATGTTGTAACTGCTCCTATGCCCCAGCATAGAGTAAATGCCATCGAGGAAGAAATGTACGCTGTTTCGTTAGATGAAGTTGTCACCCCTCTGAAGACCGTTAAGAAGAACCTACTGCGGGCCGGTTTATTTCCGGGTTGCGGTGAAGGTTGCCTGTTCTGTGCTGTTTCCCTATCTGATTGTCCCTTGCTGAGGTTAGGCATCCAAGGCCTAATGGATAGCAAGGAAATTCTATTCAAAAAGACTGCTGTTCAATTGGTTCCGATGAAAGAAGTTTCTGTGATTACCATCTTCAAAAATCCAATCAAGGCTCTCCCGAAGAAGCCTGTTCAAATCATGACTGTTGCACCTGTAATTATTACTGTTCCGGGGCCTCTCCCCTACGTGTCTGATAAAGCTGTCCCCTGGCATTATGGGGCAGACGTGTATGTGAATGGAATCAAACAAGAATCCGACGCTGGCGCCAGTATCTGCGATATCACTGGTCCGGCCAAGGTCACCCGCAGTGGCAGGCTCTTCTCGCCTGACATTGCACCGCCCGCTGTTCGAAGACCCCTCCTTATAAAACCTACAAGTTTACCCGTTCCTGTTGCTGATCAAGTTGTGTCCCCTGCTGCCGAGTCATCAAATGCTCGGGGCAAAGGGATTGAAGAAGAGCCTGCCCGGATGGAGGCACCAATACCCGTAAATGCTGAGGCCTCCCGACAAGAAATGGAGGAGATTCTGAAAATAATAAAGAAAAGTGATTTCAATGTTGTCGAGCAGTTGGGGCATACACCCTCCAAGATCTCTCTGCTCTCCTTATTGCTATGCTCCGAGGCCCATGCTAAGGCCTTGATCTCATTTCTCAAGACGGCCCATGTGCCGCAGGAGACGTCTGCAGTCCAGTTCACTGATTACATAGCGAATCTGACAGCGGACAATGGCTTGGGTTTTTCAGATGTTGACCTGACTGCGAAGGGAAGAGACCACAATGATGCCCTGCATGTCTCTATCGAATGCAGGGGCACTACTCTGGCACATGTATTGGTGGATACTGGTTCTTCCTTGAATGTCCTACCAAAAAAGGCTTTAGATCGTCTGGATTATGAGGGCCTGGAGTTGAAACCCAGCAATATCATCGTCAGGGCCTTCGACTGTTCCAAAAGGATGGTTCATGGAGAGGTTAACATCCCTATTCGTGTGGGCTCTCAAGTGTTTGACTCTACTTTTTATGTGATGGATATACGTCCATCGTACTCTTGTCTACTGGGTCGACCTTGGATCCATAAAGCTGGGGCAGTGACCTCCACCTTGCACCAGAAGCTGAAATATCCCGTCAGGGGGAAGATCGTCACTGTGCAAGGAGAAGAGGAGTACATGGTGAGCCATTTGAATTCCTTCAGATACATTGAGATGGACGGGGAGTTTATTGAAACCCCCTTTCAGCATTTCGAGGAGGTACATCCAATTTCAGCAGCAGCAGAGACAGCGGTCGAAGAGAATGTTTCCTTGAAGATGGCTTCCCTAAGGGATGCCCGGGCTGTGGTTCATAAAGGAAATTGTGCGAACTGGGGTCAGCTTCCTGACTTCACTCAGAAAAACGACAAGTTTGGGCTAGGCTTTACTGCGGAGGCTCAGAAGGCTGTGCGCAAAGAGAAGATCAGAAAGGCTCCGGTGTTTATTTCCAGCTCAAGGGTGAATGCTATCGAGGAGGATGTAGAGGAAGTAGAATTTGACAGTTGGATCTACCCGACTACCAGCAACGGACCAAGCAACTGGACGGCAAAGGATTTTACCCCTATCACATTTGTCACGCAGTAATTGATTTCTTTTGATTTCCAAATTTGTAACAAACAATATGTTAAAACTTTGTTGGCTCGGTGTCCTACCCGGGGCATCGTAGCTCCATTTGTGAGGGCTTTTTTTATGACATTTTCATATATCATCAATCAAAACATTGGACGTTTGTTGCATTTCAAATCTTGTGCTCTTTTTCTTTGTGTTATACATATTGCAAAACAGCTATATTTACACACACTCACTTATACAGGTTTCAATCCACTCTGGATCTTACTGGTAACAGCTCTGCTACCGCCAGTTATGACTTCGAAAATCCGATCAACTTGGCCGAAGACGAAGGTGAAGATGATTGCGAAGTGCCTGGTGAACTCGCAAGACTGCTCCTCCAGGAAGAGAGAGCTATTCAACCACATGAAGAGCCGGTGGAGACAATTAACCTGGGTACTGAGACAGATAGGAAAGAGGTCAAGATTGGTGCCAATCTAGAGCTCAGCGTGAAGCAGCGATTGATCCAGATGCTACAAGACTACATGGAAATTTTTGCTTGGTCCTATGAAGATATGCCTGGTTTGGATGCCGACATTGTAGTCCATCACCTGCCAACCAAGGAAGATTGCCCTCCGGTAAAGCAAAAAGTCCGACGGATGCGTCCAGAGATGTCTGAAAAGATCAAGGCCGAGGTTATGAAGCAGTTTGATGCCGGGTTCCTTGCAGTGACTTCTTACCCTCAGTGGGTTGCCAATGTAGTGCCAGTGCCGAAGAAGGACGGTAAAGTCAGAATGTGTGTTGACTACAGGGATCTGAACAGGGCCAGCCCCAAGGATGACTTCCCCCTACCTCACATTGATGTCCTTGTTGACAATACAGCTCAACACAAGGTGTTCTCCTTCATGGATGGTTTTTCAGGGTATAATCAGATCAAGATGGCTCCAGAGGATATGGAGAAGACTACCTTTGTGACTCAGTGGGGCACCTTCTGTTATAAGGTCATGCCATTCGGATTGAAAAATGCTGGGGCAACCTATCAACGTGCCATGGTTGCTTTATTTCATGATATGATCCATCATGAGATTGAGGTATACGTTGATGACATGATTGCGAGGTCTCAAACTGAGGAGGAGCACCTTGACCATCTGAGGAAGTTGTTTGACCGACTCAAGTTATACAAGCTGAGGTTGAATCCCAACAAATGCACCTTTGGGGTAAGATCCGGAAAGTTGCTAGGTTTCATTGTAAGTGATAAAGGTATTCAGGTGGACCCTGCCAAGGTAAAAGCCATACAAGAGATGCCGACCCCAAAAACAGAGAAAGAAGTCAGAGGTTTCCTGGGACGACTGAATTACATTGCCCGATTCATCTCACATCTGACTGCTACTTGTGAGCCAATCTTCAAATTACTGAAGAAAGATCAAGTAGTACGCTGGAATGATGAATGTCAGGCCGCCTTTGAAAAGATAAAGGAATATCTCCAAGAGCCACCTATTCTTATGCCACCGGTGGAAGGAAGACCTCTGATACTATACTTGACAGCACTTGACAATTCAATGGGGTGTGTGCTGGGGCAGCATGACGAGTCTGGTCGAAAAGAGCACGCTATTTATTACTTGAGCAAAAAGTTTACCGACTGTGAGTCTCGTTACTCACTGCTTGAGAAGACTTGCTGCGCTCTTGTATGGGCTGCTCGCCGGCTGAGACAGTATATGCAGACTCACACTACCTTATTAATTTCAAAAATGGATCCCATCAAGTACATATTTGAAAAGCCCGCTCTATCTGGGAGAATAGCGAGATGGAAAATGATCTTAACAGAATATGATATCCAGTATACAACTCAGAAAGCGATTAAGGGAAGTGTACTGGCAGATCATTTGGCACACCAACCTGTGGACGATTACCAATCATTGAACTTTGATTTTCCGGACGAAGACATCATGGTGGTAACTGACTGTGAAGTACCTGGACCGGATGAAGGACCTGAGGAAGGATCCCGATGGTCTATGCATTTTGATGGAGCCTCCAATGCTTTGGGTAACGGCGTCGGCGCTGTAATCATATCTCCCAAAGGAACTCATACTCCCCTCACCGCCCGATTATGTTTCAGCTGCACCAACAACATGGCAGAATATGAAGCATGTATCATGGGTTTACAAGCTGCAATCGACCTAAGGATAAAATTTCTAAGTGTCTTCGGAGATTCCGCTCTCGTGATCAATCAGATCAAAGGCGAGTGGGATACGAAACACCCGAATCTTATTCCTTACAAGGAGTATGTGTCGACCTTGCTTCCCCACTTTGAAGAGATAACTTTCGAACACTTCCCTAGAGAGGAGAATCAGCTAGCGGACGCCCTAGCTACGATGTCTTCGATGTTCAAAGTTAAATGGGACAATGAGGCTCCCCGAATCATTATCTGGAAGTTGGATGAACCGGCATACTGTTGCGAGCTCGAGGCTGAGAAGGTGACCGAAAAACCCTGGTACCATGAGGTGAAGAGGTACTTGGAAGCTCAGGAATACCCTGAAGGTGCATCTGTCAATGATAAGAAGTTCATGAGGAGGTTTGCTGCAAAATTCTTCCTCAGCAACGGCATTCTCTACAAACGGAATCATGATTCAACTCTGCTACGTTGTGTGGATAAGGCCGAAGCAGAGAAGATCATGATAGAACTGCATGAAGGTACATTTGGAACACATTCCAGTGGACACACCATGGCTAAGAAAATCCTTCGGGCAAGATATTTCTGGTCCACAATGGAAGCAGATTGTTACCAACACTCCCGAACTTGTCATAAATGCCAGATCTATGCTGACAAGGTGCATATCCCTCCGGTTCCTTTGAATGTCCTGACGGCACCTTGGCCTTTCGCAATGTGGGGCATCGATATGATCGGTGAGATCCGATCGACGGCATCCAATGGGCATCGCTTCATCTTGGTGGCGATCGATTACTTCACGAAGTGGGTTGAGGCAGCTTCCTACGCCACAGTAACCAAGAGCGTCGTGGCACGTTTCATCCGGCATAATCTGATCTGTCGGTACGGCGTCTCGGAAAGAATCATTACGGATAATGGTACCAATCTCAATAACAAAATGATCACTGAGCTCTGTGAACAATTCAAGATACAGCACCACAATTCTTCTCCCTACCGGCCGAAGATGAATGGGGCTGTAGAGGCAGCCAATAAAAATATCAAGAAAATTGTGCAGAAGATGACAGTGACCTATAAAGATTGGCACGAGATGTTACCATTCGCTCTTCATGGGTACCGCACCTCAGCAAGGACGTCAACCGGGGCAACCCCCTTCTCCTTGGTCTATGGCGTGGAGGCAGTCTTGCCAATTGAAATCCAGATACCCTCTCTCCGGATAATGAAGGACGCAGACTTGAATGAAGATGATTGGATCCAGACTCGACTTGATCAATTAAATCTGATTGACGAAAAGAGGCTCACTGCTATCTGTCATGGTCAAACGTATCAAAAACGGATGATCAGGGCATTTAACAAGAAAGTCAGACCGCAAGAGTATCAAGTTGGGGACCTGGTAATCAAACGCATCATCCTTCCTCAAAGTGATCCCCGGGGCAAATGGAACCCTACATACGAAGGGCCATTTGTGGTTAAACGTGTGTTCTCAGGAGGAGCCATGATCCTAACCACCATGGATGGTGACGACCTTCCTCACCCCGCCAATGCAGACATAGTGAAAAAATACTACGCATAAATAAAAGACCCGCTAGGTTGACATACCTAGGCAAAAACAAGGGATGAAATGAATAAAAATCTGTACACCCGGCAAGTCGAAAACCTGAAAAGGCGGCTTGGGCAAAAATGGGTATCCCGGTGGACTGAAAACCCGAAAGGGCGGTCCAGGCAAAAGTTAGGGATAAAAGCGTAACACTATGTCTCATTGAATCACTTCGCATCCGGAATTCGGCATCAACTATCTGGCTCAGATTTCGGCATTGACCAATCAGCTTCATCTTCAAACTAGGCAGCAAAGCGATGAGACGTTCGAAGTTATAAAGGAGATAGCAGAGTTGGAACCTAGTGGGATTGTTCACATAGCTGTTTTGTTTCCTTTTTTCAAATTGTAAACTCTATGTTATTTGGCGGCGTCCTCTTACTAGGATGTCAGCCTCTTGTACAAAAAACGCCTATTCACAGGCAAAGTTTAAATCAATACAAATATACTTTTCAGTTAAAAGTGCCAATTGTTTTCCTTTTTCTGTTTTGTCTTGCGAAGAACGTCCAATGTTCATTTTTGATATATGCATTTGACATTAAATTGCTGATTCATAAATGTTTACATGTAAAACAAGAGATTGATTACAGGTGACATCAGAGACAGGGGCAATATGAAGTTGTCTAATGCAGTCTGGTTGTTTTGTCCGCCAAGGCACCTAGGTAGATTCAACTGAAGAATATGGCCAAATCATCTCAATTCCCCGCAGAGTAAAGCAAGGTTCAGCAATACTTTCCCCAAGCGGAATTGATTCTCCGACAATCTTGAAAAAAGCCCAACATCCCCCGGCAGGTCTCAAAGCTCATCCCCATTAGATTCTGGAAGCTTATCCCCTGCGGAATCCGGACGTCTCTCCCGAGTTTTATATAGAGTTATTTCCTCACAAGGACTTATAACTGGGTTATCCTCAGCTAAAAACCACGGAAGATCGTCCTCGGCAAAGTTCTTCCAATTCTCAGCGAAGTTCCCCCAATCCCCAACAGAGTTTATCATCATTATCCCCAGCGGAATCCATTATTAAGGTCCTCAACAGGCCTCTCAGCAAAACCTCGGCCAAGTATCTCTTCCACAGAGCAATTCTCCGGTCGATCGTCAAGGATTTATTTTTCCTAAGACAAAGTTACATTCATAAACATTTCACATTTTCATACATCTTGCTTACATATATATGATGAAGCGCATACAACATTATCTCATGTTGAACATCATGACACCATGCATATCATACATCATGACATTGCATACAACATATGTTTTTGTCTTTTCAGGAAAAAGACAATCCCGAAGACGACTACCTTCAACTGTCACATGTCCAGATTCGATTCCTGTATCTAGCCAGGGCACATCTGAGAGTGATCAGTTTCCAGACTCGACTCCTGTATCTAGCCAGGGCTCGTCTGAAGAGTTCAAAGATTCGACACCTGTATCTAGCCAGGGCACATCTATCAACTACAACATTTCCAGACTCGATTCCTGTATCTAGCCAGGGCACGTCTGAAGAGTTCAAAGATTCGATTCCTGTATCCAGCCAGGGCACATCTATTAACGACTATTTCCAGATTCGACTCCTGTATCCAGCCAGGGCACATCTGTGGGCAACCGATTGTGGATTCGATACCTGTATCTAGCCAGGGCATATCTGCATAAGGGGGACTGAAGATCAAACACCTGTAACAAGCCAGGAAAACATCTGTCTTTCTCAAATACACAAGTTCTCGCTAAGGAATCTCTTATGCGGTCAACTACCACTACAGTTCCAAATGGCATCTATAAGCCCATTCCCGACAAGGCTCTGTCACATCTCCAAATGACATCTATAAGCCCATCTCCATATCCACCACCTCTCCAAATTGCATCTGTAAGCCCATTCCCGACATCCCACTGTTGAGACTCCAGCATGCGAGTGCAAATTTCCGAGCACTCTAGTGTCCAATCTCCTTGTACCCTCGAGTCACGAAAGGCAAACTCGCCAATCTAACTCTTCAGGTCCAAGAAGATTGAACAGGGGCAACTGTTGTACCCCAAAATTTGCCCTCCCATTTCCACAACATTTTCTCATCACAAGACCTTTGAAGATCAAGATCCAGTTAGGGTTTCCTCTGCTCAAGACCTCTCCTTGCACTGTGGACTCAAATTAGGGTTTGTGTTTGCCCAAGGATATTTTGACCTAAAATGCCTAAGATGACTTTCATACTTCATATTGGACTCCCAAGTTTACCCATGCCAAGTTTCAAGTCTTGATTCCAAGATTTGCCCAGTCAATTGGACAGTTGACCTAAAAATCAGCTGTATTGGGGAAAAAGTCAACTGTGGCCAATTGACAGTCAAATCTTATGAAATTTGATCCTCATCAACATTATGAACTCATATGGACCATTTGGTCAAGTTTGGATCACAATTCCACAAGAAATTTGATCAGATCACCAAAAGGGCAAAATGGTCATTTTTAGGGTTTTGACTGCACAAAGGCAATTTTTGACTGTTTGACCTAACCAATGACAAACCAAGTTCCCATATGGACTCAAGGACCCCATGGAATTATCTTGACATGCTCAACAAGCTCAAAAGATCCCAAGTACACAAGATTGACAGTTGAATTTCCCAGTCAATTGATCAATTTTGACTGTACACTGAAGAGTCAAACTTTGACTTTTTGGTCAAAATCAAGAGTCAAGATTCATTTTTTATCAAAACATGCCAAATCATGAAACTTGTTCACCAAGAAATCACAAAATACAAATTAGGGTTAGAAAATGGAATTTTTCATAACTTAGAATTTTTCTAAGTTATGGAAAACCCTAATTTTTTCCCAACTTTGCCCCATCTTTTCACCAAGATCCATTTGGATTAAAACAAAAGTCAAAACATGAAAGTTGTAGCTTGTTGCATAATCTACAACTTTGATTCACAAAGTTTTCTCATTTGAAGCTTGTATCTCAAGTTATAATGTTTTGAATAAGAGCACTAAACCATTTTTTAACTTAGTAAAATTTGACCTATTTTGACAAGGTTTTCTACCCCACTTCAAGGCCACTTTTCATACCCTTCCACTTGGAATTTCAACTTGCATTTCAAAGATGGATTGTAGTACACATTCCAAGCTTTCCAAAATGTCCAAGAACTCATCAAACAACCTCATAACTTGAGAGATTCGAATTTCATAAGTTGGCAAAAATTCACTTTTGTTCTTCATCAAGACATGTTCATAATCTTGCAAATTTGAAATCAGTTTGCTTTATGCTTGATTACAGGTCCTTGAACCATTCCATACTCAATAATTCAATGCATATTCAATGTGTTAAGGCCATGTTCTTTGTGTTCGAACATTGCATAGTGGATTAATCCTAAACTAGATAAAGTGAACTTTCCATTTTTGAAAAGATTAACTTTATGTCAAATTGAAATCCAAGAAGGTACAAGCAAAATCCTTATGGCACAAGATTATGGGCAAATTGCTCTGATCAAGAGAGGCTTATGCAGCAGGTTTAGAGGCCCCTACTGACCTAAAACACAAAGTGACCATTGCTTGCTTCATTTTCAAGTAACATTGCATAACTTATGCCACATATCATCTCAGCTTAGAAACACAAGAGAGAAGTTATCAAACACATTCCATAGACCACATCCAAGCTTTTGCACGAGTCCTGAACCTCTCAAGCATCCTCCATCTCAAAATCACCTTGAAACTGCACAAACAGGGGAACCCCTGCAGATTGAGTGCAAACTCCCACTTCCCTCGAGCATTCTCACCAAAAACAATTCATACACCTTCCTTACAACATATGCAAGCTAACCATGGCCTAAAATCTGACCTGTAATCACTCTAACAGTTTCCACCATTTTCATTTTTTTCTTTTGCAGTTGAAGTTCTATAGCTTGATACAAGAAGGTTCAAGACAAAGTAAGCATTGAAAAAGTATCCCTGGACCTCAAGGAAGCTTTTCCAATCATTACCTTGCACTAGAAGTTCCTCATTCTCCAGATTGAAGTTCAACTGCACAGGTAAAACTTTGAACTCGTATCTCTCTTATCATGCATCTTTAGTCTTAAGTTTGTGAAGAAACAAGGTCCTACTCATAGCCCTGAACATGTACATATCTTTACATTTCATTTCTTTTGCCTGAGTAGAGAGAATTTTGGTTCTGAACATTGATGAAAAACTAGGTTAGGATTTGGGGGAAGAGAAATTCTCCCTCATCTTAGAGAGATAGGTCAAGTTCTTTATATGGTTAGAACCGTCTCTTCATGCTGAACATTTCTTGTGTTATGAGTTTTTGCTGAAAAGCCAGGAATCAGGAGTTAGACATTGAAGAACAGGGGCGCGCGTTTTTTCAAATGTTTGTGCTGGAGGTTGAAGACAATGATCATTGGGCTGGGCTTTTGTGTTATTTCTCTTCACACCACTTAATTGCTATTACACCCCCTGAGCCCATTTGTCTTATTTTTAATCTTTTTTGACTTTTTCCTTTTTGGTTGACTTTGTTTATTTTTCCTCATGACATTAAAATTTTTAAAATATTTTTTTCCATCATTTTTGTATTTATTGCATATTTATTTGTTTATTTCCTTTGTTTATATATAAAATATATACATGCTATTATTTAGAATAAATATAAAAATAGTGAAAATACAATTTTTATTTTTGTTTACATTCTGAAAATATTCCACATAAAAAATACTCTTCTTATTTATTTTATTAAAATATTAAATAAATATTTATTTTGTATATAATACATATTTAAGGTTTAATATATATATACATATATGTTTATTAATATATTTAAGCTAAAATATAAAAATACTTGAATTTTTCATTTTATTAATATTTGATACAAAAATACCATTTTTCACAATATACTTCATTTTATTTTATTTTTACAAATAATAAATAAATGGTTGTGTTAAATTAGATAATAATGCATTTTCTTTAAAAATTAGGGTTTTTGTCCTAAATTCAAAATACTCCAAAAAAATAATATAATTTTCTTTTCTTTTCTCTTTTACATAAATAATATTTTTTCATACATATACAAAATATTTTTGTGCATCTGGCATTCTTATTTAATTTTTGTACATTATTTAAATTGCAAATATTCAAATGATGTAATAATTTAGATTTAAATTCTTGTCAATATTCCAATTTGAACATTTGTACCCCCCTTCCCATATTTGGTTTTGTAATAGCTTAGTAATTTTAATTTCACACTTTATGGCTTTCTAATGATAACATGTTAGAATTAGGGTTTGTATGCAAAAAAACGATAAAAAATAGTTTGACCTAATACAAGATAAACAAGCATGAAAATGGACACACAAATCACACTTGCACCCCCTAGGGTATTCCACTTGTTGCCTTCAAATAAATAGGCCATATTGTATGTTGAACTTCTTTGGGAAAAGCAAACAATTTGAATGATCATAGTCCCTCGACAAAACTTTTCAAAACAAACAAAAACAAATGATCAAGTCCCTTAAAGAAAGTTGCCCAAAGACATTTAACGCCGTTGCAATTATGGTCTAAACGATGACCCGCGCCTGTCCCTTTCACATCCTAACATAAGGTTGTCCACCAAATTCAATGGTGGAACAAACTTGTTAAAAGGGTTAAAACATAGCAATAATCTTTTGAGAAATTTAGGAGTAGATAACCTCTTAGTTGCTTGAATCAAATTTGCAAAACAAAACACTTGCCTAATTTCAAAATCACACCTCACTACACTTTCAAAACAATTTTTAAAAAAAATGAAAACTTTTTCAAAAGACATACATCTTTGTATACATCCCCACATGGATCATTACAAAGGTTGCCACCACATTGGCATCTTTTCAAAAACATTTTCAAAACCCACACACTCAAGCACCATTTAAAACAATTGAAAACAAAAGGCAAGTGATCTAAGCAAGTAACTAAGAGCCCATGGATAACCATGGATAGAAAGGGTGCTAATACCTTCCCTTTCTATAATCTGCTCCCCGAACCCAAGAAAACATCTCAAAAGGTTTTTTGCTGTGCTTTTTAACCTTTCCTTAGGATAAAATAAAAAGTCGGTGGCGACTCTTGCTAACCGCAACATTTGCGAATACAAACGCAAAACCTCAAGTCAGTTCTCCCACCGTATCACACTCATCGACAAATGAAACAAAATATATGTTTCCACCAATTGTATGTTCTTCAAATGGACCACATACATCTGAATGCACCAATTCAAGAATGCATGATGATCTCATTGACATAGTCGAAATGAAAGAATTTATGGATTGCTTTCCCACTAAACAACCTTCACAAAGTTTTTCAGGCATCTCAAGACTTGGAATACCAGTAACCATATTTTGAGTAATCAGTTGATTAAGTGATCAAAAATTCAAATGTACAAACCTCAAATACCACAACCAAATATCCTTGTGGTCGACAACAGTTTTCAAACATTGAACTTCTGTCGAACTGATCATAGTATTAAATGTCCTTTTCTTCGACAATGAATATTTTAAGACCAAATTGTTCTTTGTGTCGAACAGTTTCAAAACTCCATCTTTCATGACAACTGAGAAACCTTTTTCAACTAGTTGTCTAACACTTAACAAGTTGCATTTCATTCCAGGTAGATAGAGCACATCTTTGATCAAAGCTTTCCCTCCATTACTCATTTGAAAGACTATGTTGCCAGTACCTTCTGCTTGCAACAAACTATTATCAGCAAGTTTTACCTTGCTCTTCTTCGACTCGTCAAAATCTGCCAACAACTCCTTTCGACCAGTCATGTGGTTCGCACAGCCTGAGTCGAGAAACCAGATATTGGATTCAACATGGTTATCTTCAATTGCAACCATAACCATCATACCACCTTCAGAATCATATGAATCTTGGCGTGCAAGGTTCGCTCCTTCGTCCTTGCCTTTCGATCCCTTGTCTTTTTTGTACCAATAATTCTTGACCAAGTGTCCCTACTTTTCGCAATTATAACACTGCATACCTTTCTTATCTTGTTTGTCCTTTCGATAGTTTCCTCCTCCCATTTTCGAGGATTCAGAAGATCTATCTTCGACCTTATTCTTATGGGAATTCGACCAAGACTTCTTGCCATGAGTCTTGTCGAACTTGCCTTTGAATTTGTTGGAACCACCATCTTTTTTCCATGATTGAGCTTGTAGTGCTTGTATCGAGTCCTGAACTCCTTTCCTTTCGACAATCCTCATCTCATGCGCCTCCAACGAACCAACCAAATCTTCCACTTTAGTGGTTTCAAGATTGTTGGATTCTTGAATAGCTACAATAACGTGATCAAAGTGAGAAGTCAAAATTCTCATTACCTTCTCAACTATCATCTTATCAGTAATAGTTTCACCATAACCCTTCATAAGATGGACGAGTTTCTGAACCTTAGACACATATTCTGCAACTTTTTCATATTCTCCCATCGACAACAACTCATATTTTCAATGCAAGGTTTTTAATTTGACAACCTTGACTTTCTCACCTCCTTTGAAATACTTTACCAGAATATTCCATGCCTCCTTCGCTGTTTCAGCATGAGAGACTCTGTCGAAGTTAGCAGCATCAACAGTCATTTGAATGTAATAAGCAGCCTTGAAATCTTTCTTCTTGACTTTGTTGTGGGCTTTTTTTGGTTCATCGGTTGCATTTGCAGCCAACGCAGGAATGCCGTCGGTAACCACTTCTAGGTTTTCATGGAAGCCAAATAAGGATTGCATATGTTTTTCCATCGGATCCAATTTTTTCCGTCAAGCATTGGAAGAGAATTTGGAATGCCCTTATCACTAGCCATCTCCGCAGCGGTTGATTTACTTTCCCTAGAAAAACGATCTCTGACGTGAAATACTTGAAAACTTGATCAAGAACAATAATCGGAAGCTCTGGATACCAATTTGTTAGTGCGTGAGACACTTTTAGTAAGGAGAGAAAGAGAGAATAATAAAGGAAATAAGAATTTGTATTATTCAGATGTACAAATAATGATACACACTATGACTATTTATATACAACCCTAATTGGGTTTGGGCTAACACAACTTGGATTATATTAAATATTAAATCTAATCAAATCTAATCTAATCTAATTTAATATTTCAACAAATCCTATATTCTCGAAAGTCATATCCCAATAAACATAAGTATCAATGGATTCCTAAATCCACGAATACTGTAAATTATTTATTTGAAATATGACCCATACACTTACGGTTTTGAGTAAAGTAGTGTTGACATTTCCTCTGGTAAAATTATTTTATAAAAGAAAGTTGTATAGTCTTTTGTAGCATGCTCTAAGAGATTGTTTCAGATCATGCAGTGATTTCTTAAGTTTGAAAACAAAATTTGGATTTTAGTGATTTTCAAAAATAGAGGCTGGTGTATATACACTTCTTCAGTTATGTAACCATTAAGAAATGAAATCTTAGCATCCATCTGATTCAAGAAGATGTTACGGCTAACAACAAAAGAAATTAAGAGACGATTAGACTCTAACCTGACAATTGGTGCAAAGGTTTTTGTATACTCAATCCCTTCTTACTAACGATAACCTTGTGCCACTAGTTTGACCTTGTTTGTTACCACTTCTCCTTTCTCATTAAGCTTGTTTTGGAAGACCTAATTCGTCTCAATAAAATGGGTTATTTTGGGTCTTGGCACAAGATCACACACATCATTTATGGAGAAATGATTGAGTTCTTCTTCCATTTCCATAACCCATTATAATTTCATAAGCACTTCATCAACTTTTGTAGGTTCTATGAGGGACACCAAACCCAGAAGCGTCTCTTCAAAAGGTTTGAAAGAGGATATGGTTCTAATGGATTCAGTCTTGTCACCCATAATCAATTCTTTAGAATGTGAAGATCTTGGTATGTGCTTCCTCAAAGGAGTCTGGACTTCAATAGCTTCTGGTTAAACATCATCAGAATCTTTTGTCTTAGTTTCTTTAGCAACAACTTCTTCACCTTCAGATCATGACTAGGTGATTTCCAAATATGTAAACTTCTCAACTAGCTTTGACTTTTCAGGCTCAAACTTATCATCAAATATAATATGAATTGATTTCTCAATAAATTGTGTTTCTGTGTTATATACTCAATAACCTCTTGAGCGTTTAGAGTATCCTACCATTTAACACGCGTGTGCTTTAGAATCAAACTTGTTAAGACTTTTCTTAGTGTTCAGAATAAAATAATCACATCCAAAAGTATGAATATATGGAATGTTGGGTTTTCTGTTCTTCCATAATTCACATGGAGTCTTACCCAGAATATGTCTTATAGAGATCATGTTTTAAATGTAACGTGTTGTGTTAACTGCAATAGCCCAGAAATGCTTAGCCATGTTAGTCTCATTGATTATGGTTCTTGCCATTTCTTGCAAAGTCCTATTCTTACTCTCTACAACTCTATTTTGCTGTTGATTTCTAGGGTAGGAGAAATTATGGGAATTCCATTTTCATCAAAAAAAATTCAAAATGTTTATTTTCAAATTTGCCACCATGATCCCTTTTGACTTTAATAATTTTAAAATCCTTATTACTTTTCACTTGAGAACATAAGGTAGAGAACACAAAATACGACTCATCTTTATGTATGATAAAGTTAATCCATGTCCATCTATTATAGTCATCAACAATGACTAAACCATATTTCTTACCATTGACAGAAGCAGGTTTCACTGGTCCAAAAAGGTCAATGTGTAAGAGTTACAAAAGCCTAGAGGTAGAAACAACATTCTTAATTTTAAAAGAAGTTTTTGAAAACATGCCTTTTTGACATGCTTCACAAAGAGCATCTGAAGAGAACTTCAAATTAAGAAGGCCTCTGACTAAATCAAGCTTATTTAGCTGAGAAATATTTCTCATGCTAACATGGTTCAATCATCTAAGCCATACCCATTGCTATTTATTAACAGACATGAGACACTTAACATTTTGTTCTTTAAGAACAAAAAGTCTAATCTTATAGATGTTGTTCTTCCTCTTGCCATTGAAAATAATGGAGACATCCTTTTGTCTACAACTTTTAAGGACTTTTGATTAAAGATTATATCATAACCATTGTCACTTAACTTACTTATGGATAATAGATTATACATTAATACGTTAACAAGTAAAACATTAGTAATAGAAGGAGATTACTATTACCTACAGTTTTGGAGCCTGTGACTTCTCTTTCTGATTACCTTCGAAACCCACGAAGCCACCAAGCTTAAGTTTCAGGCTTTAGAACATATGCTTTCTTCTTGTCATGTGTCATGAGCACCCTAAGTCTAAGTACCATGACTGGTGTTTTAACTTTGTTGTAAAGGAGATCTACAACATATATTATCTTATCCTTAGGTACCCACATTATTTTGGGTTCTTTCTTGTTAGCACTCCCAGAGTTCTTAACGAACTTGGGCTTATGAGCAGCATAATCATACCTATATTGTGAGGGCAAAGGTGAAAGAACTGAGTTTTAATGCTTGTCAAAAACCTATATGTGAAAATTTTTCATGCTTCAAACAGGTGCAATTGAGAAACATTAAAAACAAGCATTTTTCTCAAAACAAACTGCATGAGCTGGCTCATGGAACCTTAGGCCAGCTCATGAGAAGAAGATTTTGGCTTGGCAACGTCTGGGAAGGCGCACGCCTTCTCTATGCATCGACGCATAGTTCTGGGAAAACATGAGTCGGCGCATCAGGAAATGAGTCGGCGCATAACTGAAGGAATTTCAACCTCTCTCGCTCGAGAAGGCGCACGGCTTCTGTACACCCTGCATGAGCCGACGCATCGCCAAATTGTATCATTTTTCTGCTATGTTGTTACATCATGGGAATCACTTATATATATATATATATATATATATATATATATATATATATATATATATATATATATATATATATATATATATATATATATATATATATATATATATATATATATATATATATATATATATATATATATATATATATATATATATTGTTTGGACTCTATTTTCCAAATATAACAAGGAAAGTGAAAGATAGACACAAGAGTTCTCTTCATCTTCAACCTCTCATCAACCATCAACAACTACACACAATTATTTCTATTGATCAAGTTTTTTGGATTATGTTGATAACGTCCGAATTGAAAGTGCAATTTCAGATTTGGGTAGAGATCTTTGTGGGTTTTTTCTTGAATAAAACCATTAGGGTTTTGTCCTCCAAAATTGGGGGGGGTTTATCACAAGTCTTTGCTTCATTGAATTCAGCCGAGCTAAGGGATTGGAAGACCGTGGGGTGTTCAATCAGGTAGCGGTAACCAGAGGATTGTGAAGAAGGATTTGGGGCCAATTCCTAGGGTTCAAAATCATTCAAAGTAGAAGGAGATTTTGTTCAAGATTTGGCATACTTGATTCATCTAGAATCAAGGGAAGAGGAGTGAAACATATAATATTCATCAAGTGACCTTGAATTGTGGTGATTGTATCTTCTCTTACAAACTTTGCAAAATTAATTTCATAATCCTAATTCTAGATTCTAGAATTTGGGACAGAGTAGCCCACGCAAGGACGACAGGGTGAACTGCCTTAATAAATACTGTGTCCATTTTAGTTTTCTGAATTTTATTTCTATTTGCTTGAATTTGTGACTTATCAATTTTTCTCATTCATACAAAATAATTGTAGTGACAAACTAAAATTTACAAATCATATAGCATTCATTTAAATCGCTGTAATCACCATAATTTGAGTATAACCAAACCTTGTGTAGTACGTACACCAAGTGTTTGGTGAATTTATAACTCACAAATTTGCTTTTTCTTCTTTGCAACTAATTGGTAATAACTTACACCTTGTTAAACTTGATAAAGCGATTCATCATATTCAATTTTAGTTGTGATTCTATTCTCATCATTTTCATCAAATTGGTTCGCATATCTGATCTTTCCAATACGTAAAGTTTAGACGATCAGATTCAGGGCTATCGCTCTCTAATAAAAACAATTTTACAAAAAGTGCAAAATTTTCAAAGGGATATATTCAACCCCCCCTTCTAGATCTGCCACATCATCTAACAAGTGGTATCAAGAGTGTCGGTTTGTCCAGTGTTTCACATACAACTTCTAGAAATGGATTGTGATCTAAAAGGGGTGTACACTAGAGCACCCATTTTCACAGGTGAAAATTATAGCTATTGGAAAGATTGTATGCGTGTCCATATCACGTCTATTGATAGGAAAATATGGAAGGTTATCCAAGATGGGCCAGTTGTAATAACTATGCAAAATGTTGTCGGGATAACCGTTCTTAAACCGGAAGCACAATGGGATGAAAAAGATGAGAAAAATTATGCTTATGACTGGAAAAGCAAGAAACATGCTCATAGCAGCTCTAGGAGTTGATGAGTATTTTCGAGTCTCACATTGTGCTACGGCTAAGGAAATTTGGAACGCTTTGCAAGTCACCCATGAGGGCACAAACGATGTAAAATTGGCTAGAATCAATACTTTGATGCAAGAGTTTGATCTCTTTCGCATGGATCAAGGTGAAACCATCACCGACATGCAAAAAAGATTTTCTCATATAATGAATCACTTGCATACACTTGGTCATGTAATTGCCAATTCTGTTGCTACTAACAAAATTTTGAGATGTCTTAGCAGGGAATGACAACCTAAAGTTACATCAATTAAGGAAGCCAATGATCTAAATACTTTGGATCTCACAACACTATGGGGTAAGCTTTAAGAACATGAGCAAGAGCTCTGAAGCCTTGGAAAGCATGAAAATAAAGAAAAGAAGGAAAAGTCAAGGGACTTGGAAAAGAAGTTTATAGCACTAAAGGCTTCAAGCTCCAAGTTATTCACCTCAATTTCATGTGCAAGTGAATCAATTAATGACGATGAGAGTCCGGATGAGGATATGGGTATGTTCATAAGAAAATACAATAGATTTCTTCGGAAAAACGAAATTCAACATTCAGATAAGAATCTCATCAAATATAGACGCCACTCTCAACCAAGCAAGCAAGATGAAAGTAATATGCCTAAGTCATAAGGATCATGCTACCATTGTGGCAAACCCGGTCATTACAAGCCGGATTGCCCCTATTTGGAGAAAGACAAAGCCAAGGCCAAAAATCAAAAGAAACCAACCAAAGATAGAAGAGAATACATTGCTTGGGAGAGCGATAATGATTCCTCAAGTAAAGGTTTCTCAAGTGATGAAGAAGAAATGATCAACCTTTGTCTCATGGCTCGTCATCATAAGAAAAAGAATGTAAGTCATGCTAAGTATGATCATGTTGATGAAATGTCTTATTTAGAATTGTTAAATTCCTTCAATATTTTACATCAAGAGGCTAAGGAAGCTTTCCAACGCTTAGCCTCAAACAAGAAAATCTTTTCATATCTAGAACAAAATGTTTCCGATTCCGAAAAGGAATTAGAAGCTCTTAAAGCATCTATGATAGAAAATATTGAAGGAAAATGTGAAAAAGAAGAGAGACCTTGGTTTAAATGGCATGTATGTGAAACTTGTCATATTTGGCAAAAAGAAGTTAGAACTCTCAAAGCCAAACTAGACAAAGCTTTACAACCTAAGATTACATTTGCTATCGATCGCTCAACCTTCAGAAAAAGTATGATTAACCCCTATCATAAATATACCTATGAAGTAAGGGATCAAGATAGCAAGAGTAAATCTCACTTAGATACGTCTTGCCTATATTGTTGCAAGAAGGGACATACCATTAGTAAATGTCGATTTAGGAGATTCTTAGTTCCTAAAGGCACATACCAATGGTTCCCCAAAGGCAAAAAATGTTTAAATCACACTCAAGAACCCAATGAATGTTGGGTACCTATATCCCATGTTTGATATTTCAGGTGGAATGTCTTGAGCCTCTCGAGAGAAGATGGTTTCTCGATAGTGATTGCTCAAGACACATGACGGGTTTTGTACCCCAAAATTTTCCCTCCCATATTCTTCAAGATTTGCCAAGATCAATTTTCAGATGATTCAAAATCTCTCAAGGGTTGCACAGTCCAATTGCCTCCTAACACAGTCAAAATTAGGGTTTTGGTTCTTGCAAAGAAATTGAAGTTTTCAAGGGTCCAATCAAGTCCCACATGCCTACATACATTGTCAAGCATCCATATGTCAAGTTTCAAGACTCACAGCATCAAATTGCACAGTAAAAAACCCTAAATGCTTCACAGTCAACTGTAGGGGCAAAATGGTCATTTGACAGTCAAAAGTCAAAATTTTTGGTCAACATCTTATTTTGAAGCCACAAACATCATTTGATCAATTCTTGATCATGATTCTCAAAGCATGGCTCAAAAAGTCTCAAGATGCAAAAGTTTCTATTTTTGGACAGTTGAAAAAGTCAACTGCAAATTGACCAAGGCATAACTTCCTCATGGTTTATCAGAAAAATCCCATCCAAAGCTCATTTTGAAGAGAATGACATTTCCTACAATTCATCTTCAAACTTCAAGTCCAAGAAATGCTCTCACAAAAAGTTATCAATTTCAACATTATAGGTCATTTTCAAAAGTCAACAAAAAGGCACTTTAAGTCAAAAACCATAACTTGAGATTGGTAAATCAAAATGACATGGGACCAAAGGCATTGGTTAGAGGACTTCAAGACCTTTTCAAAATGTCCAATAACATGATCATAGCTTCAAAATTGTGCAAGTTATGCCTTGTAGAAGTTGGGAAATTTTTGGGAATTTTGAAAAGTCAACTTTGCTTCAAAAGCTTCAAAATTGCTAATGGGCAACAAATTCTTCCATGAATCTGAACCCAAAGCATATGCACGACCCATTAAGCTCAAAGGGATTTATTTTCTTATTTTTAATTAATTAATTGAGTTTTTATTATTATTAATTCATTTAATTAGTTTTAAATATGAGAAAAATATCAAATCATGTTTTTTAAATCTTTTTTGTGCAGCAAATCAAACTAGGGCAAGGTGGCAAATCGTGCATCAATCAACAAGGCCAAATCTTCCATAATTGGCATGATTTTTATGGCAAAAAGATTGGAAAAGATATGGAGAAAATCAAATATTGGAATCATAAATTCATGGACATTGGGCTTGGTTTTTTAACCTAATTTCGTTCACTTACATATGCAAGACCTAATGGAATCAAGAGGGACACGAAAGAGCTGCTAGAGAGGCATAACAAAATTGCAAAATTTCCATAAAAACTTGAAATCTGAAATCATAGTTGGAGCACGTTTCAAAGCACAAAAAGCATTCTAATACATTCCTGACATTGCTAGGAATCGATTGCAATAAAAAACGAGTCTCCATACTCCAAGAATTGGTAGAACAGAATCGTCTTTTTCGTGAATATATCCATAATCGTTTTTCAATTTCCATGCATTATTCATGTATTTTATTTGTTGATTTACACTAACAATGATGTTCTGAAGCGAATGGTACTATTTAATTGAACTAACAATGCTTGAATCAAAATCTGCCATGGTTGGAACTTAGGGTTTCAGAAGCTCTAAATTGGGGCTTTCCTCATATGGAAAAATCAGACCACCAAACCTGTATGAACACGTTCGTGACAACAAGACGAATCCAACCAATACCTCGCGCTCTTTTTATATTAATCCAGATCCTATTCGCTATTTTTGCAGGCTTCACTTAGTGGGGGTTTAAAACCCCCGCTATCTGTTTTCTATTTGCAGGCAAACGAAGAAGAAAGCTAGCGTGGCTTGATGTTACTGGACAATTTAAATCTGGCGCGCATTTTTTTATTTACACCACTAACTAATATCTTTTGTATATTATATTATCCATCCATTATGTTAACAAAGAAACTCAACAGCGCAGTTGGCTGGCAACGTGTCCCTCCAGCGTTGGGACCTGGGTTCGATTCCCAGGTCCCCCTACATGTTCAATAATTTTTGCTTTAATATGTTCCCATGCAGTTTCCAGCCAAAGGTCCACCATACGCATTCACATGCTAGCTTGCCACATAATCAGGATGGTCAATCTGAAGGCTACAAAAGGATGTCTACCATGTACCTCAGTCAATGGACACGCACTCAAACATGGAAAGTAAAAAAAGGCTTGGATTCTAATGGGCCAAATTGCTTCACAAAAACCTCCTAAATGGGCCAGACACCCCCCCTGTTTGTATATTTAATTTCACTTTCTTTTTCCTTTTTATTCTTTTTATTGTTTTAATTATTTTCTTTAATTTCATAAAATAATTTTCTATAAAAAATCAGAAACCAAAAATTGTAATATATTTAATTATATTTAATTGCTATTAATTTATTTTGTAAATAAACTCTAACCATTAATTTAGTAAATTAGGTTTTAAATTTTAATCTTTTCTTAATAAATTAAAATATGTAGAAATTAGGGTTTTTTAGCATTTTCATCCTTCTCTTAATAAATAATTTTTTCTTATTATTATTATTATTAATTACCATTTATTTTTTGTAAATAAACATGTACATTAATTAATTAGTGTAAATTAGGTTAAACTTTAATACTTTTCATTAATAATTAAAAATAACTTAGAATTAGGGTTTCTTTTGAATATTTCTTTTCTTTATTTCATAAATACAAAAAACCTAAAAAACATTTGTTTCCTTTTATTAAATAATTAATAGACTTTTAATTCAATTTAATTTCAAAAGGGTCCAACGCCCTCGAACGTTCTATTTTTATTTCTTTCGCACATTTATTTTTCTTTCGAATATTATGTAACTGCTCAAGCCATGTAATAGTCACTAGGTTTTACTTTCCGCATTTTTATTAAAACGGTTCTTTGTAATTTGGCGATGTATAGACCCGCGCCTTGTAATAGCGTAGGATTTATCTTTCCGCATTTAAATTTCCGCACTTTTAAATTCTAATTGCATGAAAGAATGAATGACTAATTAAAAACAATGCGTAGCTCACGATACAATGATCAAAGACAAATATTAACATGAAAATAACACACAAATTCACACACCACTTCTAGGGTACGCCTCACCTGTTGCCTTACCTTCGAAACGTGGTCGTCGAGTATAGGACGTTTTAGTAAGTCCTTATGTTCATGATCCAGTTGCCTCGAAACGGTTGCCTCAGATTAAAAAAGGATCAATGGCATAAGGGTAGCTTCTAAGTTGTCCTACTGTTGCTCTGGTGACCACACTGTCCCTACACTCGAATTGACCCGAACACCTCCAGCGGTGGTGCTACCTACCTCTCAATGGTGGGATGGCACTACCTCAAGGACATTTACACAGCCTAATTCCTTAGGGTAGGTAGATGACTCATAGATACTTGCTCTATTCAAAAACAAATCAAAACTCTTTTCACACCGACACTTTCAAAAAGCTTTCAAAACAATTTTTCAAACACTCTTGAGGACTGATACAAGAGTCATTCTGAAATCTTTAAACGAAACTTTTTCAAACTCACTCACATCTTGAAAAGCAAACACTTTTGAAAACACAATGAGCAAGTATCTAAGAGCCCATAGATAACCATGGATAGAAAGGGTGCTAACACCTTCCCTTTCTATAAATCTACCTCCCGAACCGAGAAACTATCTCATAAGGAATTTTGATGTGCTTTTGTCCTGTCCATGTTGGAGAAAATAAAAGACGGTGGCAACTCTTGCTTACCGCGACATTTCGCGAACCAGCTAAAAACAGTCAGTTCTATTTCCAGCGATCACAGAACTGGCGACTCTGCTGGGGACTTCTTTAAAGTGAGGTGTACCTTAGGACTAAGATCACTTGTGTTTTCAATTGTCTGAATTGTTTGCTTTAAATTGTGGGCCTGTCTTGGGAGTTCTATAGATCCTAACCCGGATCTGGGGGATACCTTCTTAGAAAGTAGCAACAAGGCTGTGAGGGAACTGTGCGGGGTATACCGACATGGTTGAAGCAGTCTGCTATGTTGATGTGGCACTTTGGTGTGTACCGGTAACCCTTGAGTCCAGTCAAGGAGAGTACGGGGCCGCCGCGTGGTGTCGTGAAGCATCAACTGACCTTAGGAACCTTAATTGAACCATCTTGGCCTCTTTAGGGTAGTGAGATAACTGACTTTGGTGCAGTCCGAGGTTGGTTGATACTCGATACTACACTCAATTGAGGGTTGTTTTCTTGGAATATTTCGGTCGCCAGTTCAGTGGCTAAATCGAAACGATGAACAATGAAAGCAATCCAATGATATTGGGACCCTTAGAACCCGGTTACTTCTGATAGGACAGGTTGAGCCCACCAACTTCAAGAGGGTAATACCTAGACCCCATGCTGGCCTAAACTCTAAGGGTTGTGGTGTGACTTGTGTGCCTTATCATGTTTGCTTCTTGTGAATATTTGTGGTGTGTTTTATCATAGCATCATAACATCATACAACATCATATGCATTGACTAACCATTTCAGGGGTTCGAATCTTCATCTTTGTTCTTGTTTTGTAGGACATGGAAACTGTTCGCAGAAAGACAATTCAGATCAGCCTTGTAAGGATCCCTCCCCAGCTTAAAGAACTTATATCCAGGATTCCTGAGAGCTCTTCTTTCAGTGAGAGGCATGGAAGACTCATCAGTCTGGTCAACACCAACATTGAGGAAGATATGATAAAGGTCCTCTTCCAGTTCTTTGATCCTCTGCACCACTGTTTTACTTTCCTGGATTATCAACTGGTGCCTACATTGGAAGAGTTCTCCTGGCTTCTGAAGATCCCTATCCTTAGTCAACTACCCTACAACGGTACGGAAAAGGAACCCAAACTTGAAGAGATTGCTAAAGCATTACGCCTACAACCATCTGACATCAAGGGACATTGGGAAGTTAGAAGTGGTATCAAAGGGTTCTTAGCCAGGTTTCTGTTCGAGAAGGCCCAAGAATGTTGGAACTCCCTTGACCTACAAGCCTTTGAAGAAGTCGTGGCCCTCCTTGTCTATGGATTGGTTTTGTTCCCGAATCTCGATCAGCTTATAGATATCAGTGCTGTCCAGATCTTCATGTCCAGGAATCCTATACCTACGTTGCTTGGAGACATCCTTCACTCATGTTACACTCGAACCATGAGAAAAAGAGGTGTTCTTATGTGCTGCACTCCTCTCCTAGGAAGGTGGTTTATTTCGCACCTTCCACAATCAGTTTTGAAGAATGAGCGGGGTTTGAGATGGTCACAACGATTGATGACTCTTACACATGCTGATATACATTGGTGTTCTCGGTCCAGAGAAGATGTCACTATCATTGATCGTTGCAGGGAGTTTCCTAATGTTCCTTTACTTGGAATCAGAGGAGGTATTACTTACAACCCATGTCTGGCTTGGAGACAGTTTGGTTATGCTCGGAGGGACGGCCCTCATGACATGTTAATTCCTGACATAGTTTTTGATTTCGACGACGATAAACAAGGACTTCGCCAGAGATTTATCAGAGCTTGGAGGATGCCCAGCAAGGTAGACAGCAAGACACTGGGGCACAGGAACTCTATCCCGTTGGAACCTTATCTCAAGTGGGTACGAGCCCGCTCCCAGAAGTTAGTGATGCCATATCCTCATGTTCTCCCTGTGATCAAAGAGCCAGTTTTGGAAGGAGAGGTGTCCTACACCATTCAACATCCTGACATGCCTACATCCTGGGAAGAAATGCAGAAGAGCTGGATCCAGCTTAAGGAAGAACGGAATTCTCTTGAGTCCAGTCTACATGCTAGTGAGAAGAAGGTCTTGGAGCTCACCCGCCTACTGCACGAGGAAAAGACTCTCAATACTTACATAGCTCCAAAGAGGATGCGCAGTGTCTTTTGGGATTGATCTACTTTGTAATGTTTGCCCACGAGGCCTTTGATGTACTGAACAATTATTTCTTAATGATAACATGTGTTCCTTTTTGTCTACAACAAATTTGAACTTTCGAACCCTTGAATGCATTGCATAAACACATATCATGCATCATGTGCATCACATGTACTCTTCTTTTCAGGTTGCTTAATGTTCTTCGTTGTTTATTTCAGCATCATGAACCCTGAATCATCTACCGAGCAGTCTATCAAGGCCCTTCAGGCTCAGAACGCCCAATTCCAAGAGTTGATCATGAGTTTGGCCCAAGGTCAGGAGGAATTGAAGGCTTTGCTGGTCAAGAAGAAGAAAAAGAAGAGAAATGTTCTATTCAACACAGGCCGAAGGTTTGGTAACACGCTGCAGAATGAGGTTGATCAAGCTGGTTCTTCCGTGGGAAAAGGCAGTCCCCAGGGGGGAAGGGTTCCTAGTCCGGTGGTCTCTGACAACGAGACTGATTTTAATGAGGAGCAGTATCCTCCAGCTGAAGACAAGTACAAGCAGTTGGAAGATCGTCTGAATGCCATGGAAATTCAACAAGTGCCTGGTTTGGATTTCAGAGACTTGGGTCTATCTTTTGGGGTGGTGATCCCACATAAGTTCAAAGCACCATCTTTCGCAAAGTACGACGGGGCATCCTGCCCTAAGTTACATCTCAGATCTTATGTGCGGAAGATTCAACTGTATACTGTGGACAAGAACTTGTGGATCCACTTCTTCCAGGAGAGTCTTTCAGGGACTCATCTAGAATGGTTCTATCAGCTGGATGGAACCAAGGTTCGTAACTGGGAGGAGTTGGCTACTGCTTTTTACAAGCAGTATCAATATAATGCCGACCTTGCTCCTACACGTACCCAACTCCAGGGTATGTCGCTAGGATCGGGAGAAGGTTTTAAAGAGTATGCGCAGAAGTGGAGGGACCTGGCTGGCAGGGTGCAGCCACCATTAACCGACTGTGAACTTGTAGACATGTTCTTGGGGACCCTATTCGGGCCGTTCTTTAATCATCTCATTGGTAATTCGTCTGCAGGGTTTACAGATCTCATTCTGACGGGGGAAAGGATAGAGGCTGGTATGAAATCGGGGAAAATTCAGAAAGGTGCGTCCTCAAGTTCTGAGAAAAGGCCTTTCAAGAAGGAAGCCAGTGCTATGTATGGGCCTAGGAGGCAAAACAAACCAGAGCGCCGCCAAGCTGTCAACATGGTGGTAATTGCAAAGCCCGTTGCCGCTCCTCGGCAACCTAACCAACCAAGGGCTGAGAGACCCAGAAGAGAATACACTCGGCTTAGTATGACCTTGTCACAAATCTTGCAGCAATTGCTATCGACCAACTTGGTAACCATCAGAGAAGCTCCGAAGGTGGTGAACACGACCTCTCCGAAGTATAATCCAAATGCCCGCTGTGCTTATCACTCTGATAGCCCGGGGCATTCTACTGATGATTGTTGGGCCCTAAGAAATAAGGTTCAAGACCTTATTGATGCTAAGGAGGTTCAGTTCGAGGAGCCCGAGAAGCCTAATGTGGTGACAGCTCCCCTACCTGACCATGGAGTGAATGCTATCAGGGATGGTGACGAAGTGGAGGAATCTGAGTTCAACAGCTGGATCTGCCCGACGACCGACGGTGGACAGAACAATTGGACTGCAAAAGACTACATACCTGTTACTTTTGTTACACAGTAATGAATTCCTTTGTTTTTAATTGTGTAATGAACAATAAATTGAAACTCTATGGCCCGGTGTCTTACCCGAGGCACCGTTGGCTTCATTTGTGAGGGCTTATTACTTGTCATTTCCATATATCATGAATAAAGACATTGGACGTTTTTCGCATTTCAAATCTTGTGCTCCCTTTCTTTCTTTCTTTCTTTATATATTGCAAAACAGCTATATTTACACACACTCACCTATACAGGTTTCAATCCACTATGGATCTCACTGGTAACGACTCTGCTACTGCCAGTTATGACTTCGAAAATCCGATCAACTTAGCCGAAGACGAAGGTGAAGATGATTGCGAAGTGCCTGGTGAGCTTGCAAGACTGTTACTCCAGGAAGAGCGGGTCATTCAGCCACATGAAGAGCCAGTGGAAACGGTAAATCTGGGTACTGAGACAGATAAAAAGGAAGTTAAGATTGGTGCCAATCTAGAGCTCAACGTAAAAAAATGGTTGGTTCAGATGTTGCATGATTATGTGGAGATCTTTGCCTGGTCTTACGAAGACATGCCTGGGTTGGATACCGACATCATGGTCCATCATCTGCCTACCAAGGAAGAATGCCCTTCGGTCAAGCAAAAGGTCCGCCGTATGCGTCCAGAGATGTCCGAGAAGATCAAAGCTGAGGTTATGAAGCAATTTGACGCCGGTTTTCTTGCAGTGACTTCTTACCCTCAGTGGGTGGCCAACGTGGTTCCGGTACCGAAGAAGGATGGTAAGGTCAGAATGTGTGTCGATTACAGGGATCTGAACATGGCCAGCCCCAAGGATGACTTCCCTCTACCTCACATTGATGTTCTGGTTGACAATACTGCTCAGCACAAGGTGTTCTCCGTCATGGATGGTTTTTCAGGTTATAATCAGATCAAGATGGCTCCCGAAGATATGGAAAAGACTACCTTTGTTACGCAGTGGGGCACCTTATGCTACAAGGTCATGCCATTCGGGTTGAAAAATGCTGGGGCAACCTACCAACGTGCCATGGTTGCTCTATTCCATGACATGATCCACCATGAGATTGAAGTGCATGTCAATGACATGATTGCAAGGTCCCAAACTGAGGAAGAGCACCTTGACCATTTGCAAAAGCTGTTTGACCGTCTGAAGTTATACAAGTTGAGGTTGAACCCAAATAAGTGCACCTTCGGGGTAAGATATGGAAAGTTGCTAGGCTTCGTCGTCAGTGACAAGGGTATTCAAGTGGACCCTGCCAAGGTTAAAGCCATACAAGAGATGCCAGTCCCCAAGACAGAGAAAGAAGTCAGAGGCTTTCTGGGACGACTGAATTATATTGCCCGATTCATCTCGCACCTAACTGCTACCTGTGAGCCAATCTTCAAGCTGCTGAAGAAAGATCAGGTAGTACGTTGGAATGATGAATGTCAGGCCGCTTTTGACAGAATCAAAGAGTATCTCCAAGAACCACCCATTCTTATGCCACCGGTTGAAGGGAGACCTCTAATACTATACCTGACAGTACTTGACAGCTCGATGGGGTGTGTGCTGGGGCAGCATAACGAGTCTGGCCGAAAAGAACACGCCATTTATTACCTTAGCAAAAAGTTTACCGACTGTGAGACCCGATACTCACTGCTCGAGAAAACTTGTTGCGCTTTGGTATGGGCTGCTCGCCGGCTGAGACAGTATATGCTGACTCACACTACTCTGTTGATATCAAAGATGATCCGATAAAGTACATATTCAAAAAGCCTGCTCTGTCTGGAAGAATAGCAAGATGGCAAATGATCTTGACAGAATACGACATCCAGTACACGACTCAGAAAGCTATCAAAGGAAGTGTATTGGCAGACCACTTGGCACACCAGGCAGTAGACGACTACCAGTCAATGAACTTTGAATTTCCTTACGAGAGCATCATGATTGTGACTGATTGTGAAGTACCTGGACCGGATGAAGGACCTGAGGAAGGATCCCGATGGTCTATGCACTTTGACGGAGCCTCCAACGCTTTGGGTAATGGTATTGGCGCTGTGATCATATCCCCTCAAGGCACTCATACTCCACTTACTGCTCGGCTATGTTTCAACTGCACCAACAACATGGCGGAGTATGAGGCATGCATTATGGGTCTTCAAGTTGCGATTGACTTAAGGATCAAGTTTCTGAGTGTCTTCGGAGATTCCGCTCTCGTGATCAATCAGATCAAAGGCGAGTGGGATACGAAACACCCAAACCTTATTCCTTACAAAGAGTGTGTGTTGACATTGATCCCCCATTTCACAGAGATAACTTTTGAACATTTTCCAAGAGAAGAGAATCAGTTGGCGGACGCATTGGCTACGATGTCTTCTATGTTCAAAGTCAAGTGGGACAATGAGGCTCCCCGGATCATCATCTGGAAACTGGACGAACCGGCATATTGTTGTGATCTTGAGGCTGAGGTAGTAACTGAAAAACCCTGGTACCATGAGGTGAAGAGGTACTTGGAAGCTCAGGAATACCCTGAAGGTGCATCTGTCAATGACAAGAAGTTTCTGAGGAGGTTCGCAGCGAAGTTCTTCCTCAGCAATGGCATTTTATACAAGCGAAATCATGATTCGACCTTACTGCGTTGTGTGGATAAGACTGAAGCAGAAAGGATCATGGCAGAACTACATGAAGGTACCTTCGGAACGTATTCCAGTGGACACACCATGGCAAAGAAAATCCTTCGGGCAGGATATTTCTGGTCCACAATGGAAGCTGACTGTTACCAATATTCTCGGACATGTCATAAGTGCCAGATTTATGCAGATAAGGTGCACGTTCCTCCAGTTCCTCTGAATGTCTTGACTGCACCCTGGACCTTTGCAATGTGGGGCATTGATATGATCGGCGAGATTAAACCTACAGCATCCAACGGGAATCGCTTCATCCTGGTGGCGATTGATTACTTTACAAAGTGGGTTGAAGCAGCTTCCTATGCCACAGTAACCAAGAATGTCGTGGCACGGTTCATTCGGCATAACCTGATCTGTCGATACGGCGTCCCGGAAAGGATCATTACGGACAACGGTACCAATCATAATAACAAGATGATCACTGAGCTCTGCGAGCAATTCAAGATACAACACCACAACTCTTCTCCCTACCGGCCGAAGATGAATGGAGCTGTCGAAGCAGCTAATAAGAATATCAAGAATATTGTGTAGAAGATGACAGTGACCTATAAAGATTGGCATGAGATGTTACCGTTTGCTCTTCATGGGTACCGTACCTCAGCAAGGACGTCAACCGGGGCAACTCCTTTTTCCTTGGTCTATGGCATGGAGGCAGTCTTGCCGATTGAAGTCCAGATACCCTCTCTCCGGATAATGAAGGATGCAGATCTGAACGAAGATGACTGGATCCAGACTCGACTTGATCAATTAAACTTAATCGATGAAAAGAGACTCACTGCTATTTTTCATGGTCAGACGTACCAAAAACGGATGATCAGGGCATTTAACAAGAAAGTCAGACCACAAGAGTATCAAGTTAGGGACCTGGTAATCAAACGCATCATTCTTCCTCAAAGTGATCCTAGGGGCAAATGGACCCCCACGTACGAAGGGCCATTTGTGGTTAAACATGTGTTCTCAGAAGGAGCCATGATTCTAACCACCATGGATAGTGACGACCTTCCCCACCCCGCCAATGCAGACATAGTAAAAAGATACTACGCATGATAATAGACCCGCTAGGTTGACATACCTAGGCAAAAATTAGGGCTTCCTGGCGAACCAAAAGGGTTCGGGCAAAATGAGGGATGAAATGAAAAAAATCTGTACACCCGGCAAGTCGAAAACCTGAAAAGGCGGCTTGGGCAAAAATGGGTATCCCGGTGGACTGAAAACCCGAAAGGGCGGTCCAGGCAAAAGTTAGGGATTAAAGCGTAATACTATGTCTCATTGGATCACTTTGCATCCAGAATTCGGTATCAACCATCAAGTTTAGACGACATCGATCAATCAGCTTAATCTTCAACTGAGCAGCCAAGTGATGAGACGCTCGAAGATATAAAGGCGATAGCAGAGTTGAAACCCAGTGGGATTATTCTTTTCACATAGCTGTTTTGTTTTCCCTTTTCACAAAATTGTATAAACTCTGTTGTTCGGCGGCGTTCTCTTACTAGGACGTCAGCCTCTTGTACATAAACGCCTATTTTCAGGAAAATTCAAAAAGCAATACAAATTCACTTTTCAGCTAAAATTGCCAATTGTTTTTTCCTTTTTCTGTTTTGTTTTGCGAAGAACGTCCGATATTCAATTTGTGATATATGCATTTGACACTGATTGCTAAACTCATAAATATTTGCATACGAAACAAAGGATTAATTACAGGTAACATCAGAAACAGGGGCAATAATGAGTTGTCTAAGCGATGTAATTGCTTTGTCCACCAAGGTACCAAGGTAAGTTCAGCTGAGAATGTAACCAAGATATCATTAAATCCCCAGAGAGTGAGCCAGCAAGTCAACGATACTCTCCCCAAGCAGAGTTAGCCTACAGTCAGCCTTATGGAAGTTGGGTATCCCCAACAGATCTCAACATTCCTCGGCGGAGTATACAAACATTCTTAACAAGCATCTCCGGCAGTCTTGATCTAAGATTGTTCCCCGGCGGTATACAGACATCCAGTGGAGCCATTCCCCAGTCCAATCTCAAAAAATTTCCCCAGGAGAGTCCAGTCCAAAGGTTTCCCCAGGAGAGTTAAATCAAACTCCCCAGCAGGTCTTGAAGCTTATCCCCAGTAGATTCTGGAAGCTTGTCACCTGCAGAGTACGAACGCTCCCCCGACTTTATTCAGAAGGTTATTTCCCCACCAGGATATAACTGGGTTATCCTCAGCCAATTTCCATGGAAAGATCGTCCTCAGCGAAGTTCTTCCTATTCCCCATCGGAGTTCATCAATTCCTTCAACATAATACATCAACGGTATCCCCAGCGGAGTTATCATCAACCTCGGCAAAGAATATCTCTTTCCCCATAGAGTTCACTCCCCGCAGAGTAATCTATTCGCCAAGTCTATTCCCCAACGGAGTCATCTTCTCCTACCGGTATTCTTGCAACCATCATCCCCAGCGGAAACAACGAATCTCTATTCCTCAACATCAGCCCAGGATTCAACTTCCCGGCACCCGTCAAGGATTTATTTTCCTAGACAAAAACACATTTCATAAACATCACATCTTCATACATTATAGCATGCACATACGCATCATGAACATACAATCTCATTTATTCTGAGAACATCACGCATGTCATACATCATGACATCGCATACGACTAACGTTTTGTCTTTTCAGGAAAAAGGTTAATACAAAGATAATTGATATCAACTGTCGTGATTCAAGATCCGATTCCTGTATCTTGCCAGGGTGTATCTGTTGACGACTACATTACCAGACTCGATTCCTGTATCTTGCCAGGGCACGTCTGAAGAGTTCGAAGATCTGATTCCTGTATCTTGCCAGGGTGTATCTGTTGACGACTAACATTACCAGACTCGATTCTTGTATCTTGCCAGGGCACGTATGAAGAGTTCGAAGATCCGATTCCTGTATCTTGCCAGGGTGTATCTGTTGACGACTAATTCTCCGGACTCGATTCCTGTATCTTGCCAGGGCATGTCTGAAGAGTTTAAAGATTCAATACATGTATCCGGCCAGGGCACATCTACATAAAGAGTTTGAAGATCAACTCCTATAACAGGCCAGGTAATTATTTTCTTTCTCAGGTACGCAAATTCTCGCTAAGGAATCTCTTACGCGATCGACACCTAGATGGCGTCTATAAGCCCATCCACCTACCAACAGCTCCAGATGGCATCTACAAGCCCATCCTCCTATCAATCATCTCTCCAAATCGCATCTGTAAGCCCATTCCCACCATTACACTCTACTATGTGAGTGCAAATTTCTGGGCACTCTAGTGTTCAATCATCTTCCACCTTCGGATCACGAAAGGCACGCCAGCCAATCTACATCCTCAGGTTTAAGAAGATTGAACAGGGGCAAGTGTTGTACCCCAAAATTTGACCTCCCATATTCTTCAAGATTTTCCAAGATCAATCTTCAGATGATTCAAAATCTCTCAAGGGTTGCACAGTCCAATTGCCTCCTAACACAGTCAAAATTAGGGTTTTGGTTCTTGCAAAGAAATTGAAGTTTTCAAGGGTCCAATCAAGTCCCACATGCCTACATACATTGTCAAGCATCCATATGTCAAGTTTCAAGACTCACAGCATCAAATTGCACAGTCAAAAACCCTAAATGCTTCACAGTCAACTGTAGGGGCAAAATGGTCATTTGACAGTCAAAAGTCAAAATTTTTGGTCAACATCTTATTTTGAAGCCACAAACATCATTTGATCAATTCTTGATCATGATTCTCAAAGCATGGCTCAAAAAGTCTCAAGATGCAAAAGTTTCTATTTTTGGACAGTTGAAAAAGTCAACTGCAAATTGACCAGGGCATAACTTCCTCATGGTTTATCAGAAAAATCCCATCCAAAGCTCATTTTGAAGATAATGACATTTCCTACAATTCATCTTCACACTTCAAGTCCAAGAAATGCTCTCACAAAAAGTTATCAATTTCAACATTATAGGTCATTTTCAAAAGTCAACAAAAAGGCACTTTAAGTCAAAAACCATAACTTGAGATTGGTAAATCAAAATGACATGGGACCAAAGGCATTGGTTAGAGGACTTCAAGACCTTTTCAAAATGTCAAAGAACATGATCATAGCTTCAAAATTGAGCAAGATATGCCTTGTAGAAGTTGGGAAATTTTTGGGAATTTTGAAAAGTCAACTTTGCTTCAAAAGCTTCAAAATTGCTAATGGGCCACAAATTCTTCCATGAATCATTACCCAAAGCATATGCACGACCCATTAAGCTCAAAGGGATTTATTTTCTTATTTTTAATTAATTAATTGAGTTTTTATTATTATTAATTCATTTAATTAGTTTTAAATATGAGAAAAATATCAAATCATGTTTTTTAAATCTTTTTTGTGCAGCAAATCAAACTAGGGAAAAGTGGCAAATCGTGCATCAATCAACAAGGCCAAATATTCCATAATTGGCATGATTTTCATGGCAAAAAGATTGGAAAAGATATGGAGAAAATCAAATATTGGAATCATAAATTCATGGACACTGGGCTTGGTTTTTTAACCTAATTTCGTTCACTTACATATGCAAGACCTAATGGAATCAAGAGGGACACGAAAGAGCTGCTTGAGAGGCATAACAAAATTGCAAAATTTCCATAAAAACTTGAAATCTGAAATCATAGTTGGAGCACGTTTCAAAGCACAAAAAGCATTCTAATACATTCCTGACATTGCTAGGAATCGATTGCAATAAAAAACGAGTCTCCATACTCCAAGAATTGGTAGAACAGAATCGTCTTTTTCGTGAATATATCCATAATCGTTTTTCAATTTCCATGCATTATTCATGTATTTTATTTGTTGATTTACACTAACAATGATGTTCTGAAGCGAATGGTACTATTTAATTGAACTAACAGTGCTTGAATCAAAATCTGCCATGGTTGGAACTTAGGGTTTCAGAAGCTCTAAATTGGGGCTTTCCTCATATGGAAAAATCAGACCACCAAACCTGTATGAACACATTCGTGACAACAAGACGAATACAACCAATACCTCGCGCTCTTTTTATATTAATCCAGATCCTATTCGCTATTTTTGCAGGCTTCACTTAGTGGGGGTTTAAAACCCCCGCTATCTGTTTTCTATTTGCAGGCAAACGAAGAAGAAAGCTAGTGTGGCTTGATGTTACTGGAAAATTTAAATCTGGCGCGCATTTTTTTATTTACACCACTAACTAATATCTTTTGTATATTATATTATCCATCCATTATGTTAACAAAGAAACTCAACAGCGCAGTTGGCTGGCAATGTGTCCCTCCAACGTTGGGACCTGGGTTCGATTCCCAGGTCCCCCCACATGTTCAATAATTTTTGCTTTAATATGTTCCCATGCAGTTTCCAGCCAAAGGTCCACCATACGCATTCACATGCTAGCTTGCCACATAATCAGGATGGTCAATCTGAAGGCTACAAAAGGATGTCTACCATGTACCTCAGTCAATGGACACACACTCAAACATGGAAAGTCAAAAAAGGCTTGGATTCTGATGGGCCAAATTGCTTCACAAAAACCTCCTAAATGGGCCAGACACCCCCCCCTGTTTGTATATTTAATTTCACTTTCTTTTTCCTTTTTATTCTTTTTATTGTTTTAATTATTTTCTTTAATTTCATAAAATAATTTTCTATAAAAAATCAGAAACCAAAAATTGTAATATATTTAATTATATTTAATTGCTATTAATTTATTTTGTAAATAAACTCTAACCATTAATTTAGTAAATTAGGTTTTAAATTTTAATCTTTTCTTAATAAATTAAAATATGTAGAAATTAGGGTTTTTTAGCATTTTCATCCTTCTCGTAATAAATAATTTTTTCTTATTATTATTATTATTATTAATTACCATTTATTTTTTGTAAATAAACATGTACATTAATTAATTAGTGTAAATTACGTTAAACTTTAATACTTTTCATTAATAATTAAAAATAACTTAGAATTAGGGTTTCTTTTGAATATTTCTTTTCTTTATTTCATAAATACAAAAACCCTAAAAAATATTTCTTTCCTTTTATTAAATAATTAATAGACTTTTAATTCAATTTAATTTCAAAAGGGCCCAACGCCCTCGAACGTTCTATTTTTATTTCTTTCGCACATTTATTTTTCTTTCGAATATTATGTAACTGCTCAAGCCATGTAATAGTCACTAGGTTTTACTTTCCGCATTTTTATTAAAACGGGTCTTTGTAATTTGGCGATGTATAGACCCGCGCCTTGTAATAGCGTAGGATTTATCTTTCCGCATTTAAATTTCCGCACTTTTAAATTCTAATTGCATGAAAGAATGAATGACTAATTAAAAACAATGCGTAGCTCACGATACAATGATCAAAGACAAATATTAACATGAAAATAACACACAAATTCACACACCACTTGTAGGGTACGCCTCACCTGTTGCCTTACCTTCGAAACGTGGTCGTCGAGTATAGGACGTTTTAGTAAGTCCTTATGTTCATGATCCAGTTGCCTCGGATTAAAAAAGGATCAATGGCATAAGGGTAGCTTCTAAGGTGTCCTACTGTTGCTCTGGTGACCACACTGTCCCTACACTCGAATTGACCCGAACACCTCCAACGGTGGTGCTACCTACCTCTCAATGGTGGGATGACACTACCTCAAGGACATTTACACAGCCTAATTCCTTAGGGTAGGTAGATGACTCATAGATACTTTCTCTATTCAAAAACAAATCAAAACTCTTTTCACACCGACACTTTCAAAAAGCTTTCAAAACAATTTTTCAAACACTCTTAAGGACTGATACAAGAGTCATTCTGAAATCTTTAAACGAAACTTTTTCAAACTCACTCACATCTTGAAAAGCAAACACTTTTGAAAACACAATGAGCAAGTATCTAAGAGCCCATGGATAACCATGGATAGAAAGGGTGCTAACACCTTACCTTTCTATAAATCTACCTCCCGAACCGAGAAACTATCTCATAAGGAATTTTGTTGTGCTTTTGTCCTGTCCATGCTGGAGAAAATAAAAGACGGTGGCGACTCTTGCTTACCGCGACATTTCGCGAACCAGCTAAAAATAGTCAGTTCTATTTCCACCGATCACAACGGGTAACATTTCGCTATTCTTTGACTTTGTGGCAAAGAAGAAAGGATTTGTTACTTATGGTGATAAAAATAAGGGAGAAATACTCGGTAAAGGTAGTGTAGGTAATCCCTTATCCACCACTATCTCAGATGTCCTATTAGTTGAAGGCCTTAAACACAATCTTATTAGCATTAGTCAATTATGCGACAAAGATTATAAAATTAATTTTCTAAAGGATGATTGCATAATCTAACATAATGATAAGAAAGAGGATGTGTTTAAGGGCTTGAGGGTAAACAATGTCTATATGCTTGACTTGAATGATGTGTCCCTAACAGGTGCAAAATGCTTAGTCTCCATAAGTGAAGACTCATGGCTTTGGCATAGGCGATTAGCACACGTTAACTTTGATTTGCTAAATAAAATCATATCTAAAGACCTTGCGATTGGCTTACCAAAAATCAAATTTTCAAAAGATCATCTATGTGATGCTTGTCAAATGGGTAAACAAACACGAGTCTCTTTTAAATCTAAAAATGTCATCTCTACAACGAAACCACTGGAACTCCTCCATATGGACTTATTTAGACCATCTAGAATTAAAAGTCTAGGTGGAAATTATTATGGCTTCGTTATAGTTGATAACTACTCTAGATTTTGTTGGACGATATTCTTAGCAAACAAAAGTGAGACTTTCTACGCTTTTGAAAAATTTGCCAAATTATCTCAAAACAAGTTGAATACAAAAATTGTTACCATCCGAAGTGACCATGGAGGTGAATTCGAAATTCACCTTTTTGATGAATTTTGTGAAAGAAATGGCATTGATCATAATTTTTATGCTCCTATAACACCTCAACAAAATGGAGTTGTTAAGCGTAAAAATCGTGTTCTAGAAGAACTTGGGAGAACTATGATCAATGAACATGGTCTTCCAAAATACTTTTGGGCCGATGCCATTAATACGGCTTTTTATATGCTAAATAGGATCTTGATACGTCCTATGCTCAACAAAACACCGTATGAACTTTTGAAAGGTAGAAAACCAAATATTTATCATCTTTATGTCTTTGGTTGTAAATGTTTTGTATTAAATAATGGCAAAGAAAATCTTGGCAAATTTGACTAAAAAGCCGATGAAGGTATCTTTCTCGAATACTCTCAATCTAGTAAAGCATATAGGGTACTTAATAAAAGGTTACAAATTATGGAAGAATCCGTGCATGTTTCCTTTCATGAATCCTGTACAAAAATGGTCGGAAAGGGTATTTCTTTTAATGGTGCGAGTGCTTCTTCGGAAAGGATACTCAATGATCAAGATGAAAAGAGTAATGAGCCCTTACTTGAGAAAGAAAAAGGGGAGATGGATCATGTGTCTAGCAAAGAACAAGACACTCAACCAACAAATGAAATAAATCCTCCTTTGGAATGGAAAGAAACCAAGGATCATCTCATTGACAACATTCTTGGAGACATATCAAAGGAAGTAACTACACAGTCTAAGATAAGTAACTTTTGTTATCATTTCGCATTCGTCTCTCAAATTGAGCCTAAAAACCCTAAAGAAGCTTTATTCGATGAACATTGGTTTTTTGCAATGCAAGAAGAATTAAACCAATTCAAGAGAAACGAGGTTTGGGACCTTGTCCCCCCTCTGCGAGGCCATCAAATAATTGGTACTAAGTGGGTATTTAGGAACAAACTTGACGAAAATGGAATCATAACTCGCAACAAGGCGCGTCTTATTGCTCAAGGGTATAACTAAGAGGAAGGCATCGACTATGAGGAAACTTATGCTTCGGTTGCCCGACTCGAGGCTATACGCTTGTTATTAGCTTATGCATGATCACAAAACTTTAAGCTATTTCAAATGGATGTTAAGAGTGCATTCTTAAATGGTTATATTAATGAAGAAGTCTATGTATCTCAACCTCCCGGATTTGAAAATCATGAGTTTCCTAAACATGTTTATAAACTCAAACGTGCTTTATACGGTCTTAAATGATCGGCTTAGCAAGTTCTTACTATAAAATGGATTCTCTAGAGGGAAGGTTGATACAACCCTCTTCATTAAGCGCCAAGGAAATCACTCCATCTTGGTACAAATTTATGTAGATGATATCATTTTTTGGTATACTAACATCACCTTGGTCAAGGAATTTTCTAAAGTGATGCAGGGTGAATTTGAGATGAGCATGATGGGGGAGTTAAACTACTTCTTAGGTCTTGCATTGAGGGTTATTAAACTACTTCCTAGGTCTAAACAAAATTAATATTCATTGGTCGTATTACATCATTAGCCGGCTATTTGCATTGAGGGATTCCCCTAGAGGATCTGCTTTGGGGTATCCATCGTTCATTCATGGAATTCTAAGTCAAGCAAATCTTGATCTTACTGGTATTTCACCTACACCTATCCTTCCGGATTCAGATTTTACCTCCAAAACTCTCGCACTTATGGGTTATCAATGGAATCCCCAGCTTGGTAAGTATAAGTACTTTGTGAAATCAAACTCAGTAATGCTTCAAAATGAAGATGTTGAACATGATGATGAAATGGAAGATGTTGAGGGCAGTAAAGTTGGTATCGAGAATCAAGAAAGTGCGGAAGAGGATGAAGAAGATGAAGAAGGCAATGATGACCATGAGCCTCATAGATCCTATGACGAGGTGATGCGCAAACTTGAGGAAATGCACGTCCACCATCATGAAGACATGGTATTAGAAAATGAATGAATTAACAATCTTGCTGGAATAGTCAACCTTCAAAACATTCAGTTTAAGGATTATGCTAGCCTCCAAGACCGCCGATATAACACTCTTCATGGAATGATGGAAACGCAAAACACAAACTTGGTAAACTTTCATTCGGCTTTCATGGCTCGCTTTCCACCAAACCAACCTGTTGAACCACCACAAGACAATGAGAAACAACAACATTAGTTAATGCTTGACACTTTATTTCTTGCTAGTTATGCTTGTATTACTATGGTTTTGTATTAAACTATTTTACTTCTTGTACTACTTTGTGTTTTATTTTGGGTTTGTAACAATGAACATCGTATTGTATTACTTTATTGGTTATTGCATCTATTTTCATTTGCACTTGCTTCATATTGTGTGTATGTTAGTTTATGTTCTTTTTGCAAAGTTGCAAAATATTGGTCATTCTTTTTTTTGGTTCTCTTAATCCATGTCCTTGTTTCTTTTTGATGTTTTTAAAGGGGGAGAAGGAATACACAACAGAAATATGCAATATCTCAGGGGGGGGGGGTGATTGGATGATTCGCAACCATTAAGATGATTCATATTTGTGGTTTTTGGCATCATCAAAAAGGGGGAGTATGTGACGGAAAAGGGGAAAGAACTGAGTTTTAATGCTTGTCAAAAGCCTATATGTGAAAATATGTCATGCTTCAAACAGGTGCAAGTGAGAAACATCAAAAACAAGCATTTTTCTTAAAACAGACTACATGAACCGACTCATGGAACCTTAGGTCGGCTCATGAGAAGAAGATTTTGGCTTGGCAACGTCCGAGAAGGCGCACGCCTTCTCTATGCGTCGATGCATAATTCTGGGAAAACATGAGTTGGTGCATCAGGTAATGAGTCGGCGCATGACTGAAGGAATTTCAACCTCTCTCGCTCGAGAAGGTGTACGCCTTCTGTACACCCTATATGAGCCAACGCATCGCCAAATTGTCTCATTTTTCTGCTATGTTGTTACATCATGGGAATCACTTATATATATATATATATATATATATATATATATATATATATATATATATATATATATATATATATATATATATATATATATATATATATATATATATATATATATATATATATATATATATATATATATATATATATATATATATATATATATATATTGTTTGGCCACTATTTTCCAAAGATAACAAGAAAAAGTGAAAGATAGACACAAGAGCTCTCTTCATCTTCAACATCTCATCAACCATCAACAACTACACACAATCATTTTTGTTGATCAAGTTTTTGGGATTGTGTTGATAACTTTCAAATTGAAAGTTCAATTTCATATTTGGGTAGAGATCTTTGTGGGTTTTTTCTTGAATAAAACCATTGGGGTTTTGTCCTCCAAAATTGGGGGGTTTTATCACAAGTCTTTGCTTCATTGAATTCAGCCGAGCTAAGGGATTGGAAGACTGTGGGGTGTTCAATCAGGTAGCGGTAACCGGAGGATTGTCAAGAAGGATTCGGGGCCAATTCCTAGGGTTCAAAATCATTCAAGGTAGAAGGAGATTTTGTTCAAGATTTGGCATACTTGATTCATCTAGAATCAAGGGAAGAGGAGTGCAACATATAAGATTCATCAAGTGACCTTGAATTATGGTGATTGTATCTTCTCTTACAAACTTTGCAAAATTAATTTCATAATCGTAATTCTAGATTCTAGAATTGGGGGCAGAGTAGCCCACGCGAGGACGACAAGGTGAATTGTCTTAACAAATACTGTGTCCATTTTAGTTTTCTGCATTTTATTTCTATTTGCTTAAATTTGTGAGTTATCAATTTTTCTCATTCATACAAAATAATTGTAGTGACAAACTAAAATTTACAACTCATATAGCATTCATTTGAATCGCTATAATCACCAGAATTTGAGTATAACCAAACCTTGTGTAGTACGCACACCAAGTGTTTGGTGAATTTACAACTCACAAATTGCTTTTTATTCTCCGCAACTAATTGGTAATAACTTACACCTTGTTAAACTTGCTAAAGCGATTCATCATATTCAATTTTAGTTGTGATTCTATTCTTATCATTTTCATCAAATTGGTTCGCATATCCGATCTTTCCAATATGTAAAGTTTAGACGATCAGATTCAGGGCTGTCGCTCTCTAATAAAAACAATTTTACAAAAAGCGCAAAAATTTCAAAGGGATTTATTCAACCCCCTCTTCTAGATCTGTCACATCATCTAACATATATAAATAGTAAAAACGACGAGGAAATTTTGGTTTTGCCTTAGGTATTGAAATATGTTTTTATTTAGGCACATAACCAACATGAACAAAATGAGAATGAAGAGTTTTTGGATTGTCATCTTTTTTTGAAGTGGATTCTTCATCAAAACCATAACCAATACCTCTTGTTCTATTTTAGCTAACACCATGGATCATTGAAGTCATTATACTTCTATTTAGGCTTTTAGAAAGAAATTTCTACAAAGATTTGTCATACTTCTTTATGACATTATCATAATCCCAGAAGCTTGTGAAAGAAATTTCGTAATATATTGCATTCCTAGGTTTTTCATTCATAAAGAAGTTTATCGTTTATTGCATTGATAGTGATTTATTGCTTAAAGATTAGGTTTTCTTAGAACTAGGACCTAATTGAGCTTTAGTGGTGATTAAAATCTGAGAAACTTGTTGAGTTTAGAATTCACGAATTGAATCATTATATAATCATATCTCGTGAATTATGATGTGATCGATTGAATACCTAGTGTATCTTCATTAATTCAATTTTTGTTTGTTGTACATTGATTACGTGTTCACGTTTATTAATTTCTGTTCAAGTATAATTCACTCTATTTCACTCTAAAACTTCTATGCGCATACCCTGAAAAACCTCATATTTTGTTTATAAAAAATTGGTTGGTTCGATTTTGAAAAGTATATTCACCCTCATTTAGATCGTTTTCTTGCACCATATTCTCACCCAACATCCCTCAATTGGTCTCAAAATCGAGGGTAAATGTCATTATTTAATTTCATTTTTATTTAAAAAGGAAATAACGTTTTACATTAGTTATTCAGAAATAACCGAGGGAAAAAGTGTCAGTTTTAATTTTGTTCATGAAACAAAAATGAATGCAGTTAGAGAACTAATGATCTTGAAACAATGGTGTTGATCTTTGTCACGGTGGCACCGTGGTGGATCCTGCATGGTTAGATCTCTAACTCAAAATTCAGTTAAAGATTCAACATGAGAATAGTGAAAAGTGGAGATAAGAGAGTGTACGTTGTCCATTGTGTGTAGGGTTATATTTGGACCGGGTTACCCGAAATCCACCCGAGAACTGGTCCAGTGGAACCAGACTAATGGACCGGCCGAAATTCTACTTGGTCGGGAATGGATAATTTTTTTATCCAATACCCGAAACAAGAATCAGACTATGTATCCAATAAGTACTCGGTCATGCTTAGTATATATTGTTATCTCGAGTATCCAATAAGTTTCCCATTGTGAGAAAGTTGTCTAGTGGATTACCTGAGATTCGGTCCGGTGGAACCGGACCAATGGACCGACTGAAATGCTACTTGGTCCGGTTTCGGTCCTAAAAAATTATCCATCACTGTTTCGGTCCGGTCCACTTCTCGGGAGGGTTTATATCTGGACTGGACCAGACCGAAAACAGATCTACTTTTGTGAATTAACTTTCATATCTTGGGTCAAGTGGAGTGGATTTGAGGAGAGTTGGGTCTTAGCTATTTGAGCCTTTGGCCGGCTCATAAATTTGTTGTTCATAAACATATCTTTGTCGTTCATTTATTGAATGTCGATGCTTAAGACACTGCCAACACATTTAAGCCACAAGAAACATTAGCGATCAGTAGAAAACCTTCACGACAGTCATTCACAATGCAAACGTTGTAGTATATATCTTAGATGCTAGGGTGTGATTCACAAACATTGATAATTAATATTTGTGAAAATAGTCTGCGATGAATTGCAAGAATATAAAATAGTTTGTATTCTTTACATAATCTTTTGTCTATATACATGATAGATTGTTTTCTTTGTCTAACCTTCACTAATTTTATATCTGAAGATGATGATGAAGAAGTTTTAGATTTTTTTCAACATAATTGTTAGTGTAAATTTACACAAAAATAATATAAAATAAATATATTTTTGACATAAAACAAAATAATTAATTAACAAGGACTACTTATGATAGTATAACAATTTAGCTATTAAGCATCTGATCTAACTCCTCAGCAAACCTTTTCATTACCTGAGAGGACAAACAAATTGGTAACATGAAACAATCTTCTCCTTTTGCATTCTTATAAGGAACAATGTAAGTTGCCCCTGGAAAAGGTCCAGCCCCGCCTTTAGCAACTCCACCATACACCCCTTCACCCCATCCAAAATCCACTTCTCTAAATTTAGCTCTAGTCAAATCGGAAATAATACAAGAGTTTACAGTTGTAAATAAACACCTTTCGTTAATAACCATGAAATCTGCTACAGACCGTATGTATTCTTCTGTAACTTGAGTTTTTACTTTTCTTATCAACTCAACAACATATCCTAGTGAGTTTCCACAAAGCTTCCCTGCTGTAGTGACGGTTGCTGGATAAGCAAAACAGTTACCGTAATATCCAACAAGTGAGGAGTGATTATTGTTAAACCTCGAACGTGCATTGACGATGACCATCAATCTTACTTCTTCTTCTGCCTCTAACTGCAATGCTTTTGTGCGACAATACCAAAAACATGCACTGATAAGATCAAATGTCGTACATTGAAATGGAACCAAGAGACGAAGTGCAGCTATGTCTGAAGGTTTAAAGAAGAAAGATTGGTGGGTTATGGTTGTAGTATCTTCTTCATTTATGGTATTATTCGGTGGAAATACTTGTTCATATTCACGATGGTTGTAGGTAACGCGTGGTGGATCTCTTGCCATGAGGATCTCTCTACACCAGATTGGTTGAATGGAAGGTTGATGTGCTCCTCGAGCCATTTCTGCCCATGCATCCATCAACTGTTTGATACCAGTTCCATCGCTCATTGTATGGTTCAAACTTATAGCCACTATCAAACCACCACACTTGAGACGTGTCACCTGTCATGTTTAAAAATATTTTATAAACCAACGAAATGCAAGTTATTAACACTAAATTCGTATACTACAAGAAATTTGACTTATAACAACAACACATAGGTCGATCATATAACCTTATCAACAGACATTTTTTTCTATGTACTTTAATTTACCTATATCCACATAAAAAATAAAAGTGGGAAATTGAAAATCCTGCTTAAATTGTATTCACAAAATTGTGTTTTAAAAAAGTAACTAACTTGCCACTGCACAACTTCAAAGTCATGTAAATGCTTTTTTACCATATATTTTTCTATTTAAAAAAAAAAAAAATTATATTAAATCCCAACACTTATCAATCATTACTAATGGTGTCTGGTGTCTGTTAGTATGTTTCATATTTCTTGTAGTGAAAAACGTATTTAGATGTCAGGGATTCAAGAATTATTAAAACTAACTTGTATGAGTCGAATAGGACGGTCAATAATTAGTTCCGAGCCTGGAACATCGTAGAGAAGCTCTTGGAAGCAAGGGAATGGTGGATGGAGAGAGTCGCCAAATTGATCAAGTGTTACATCAGCTTCAGCACCAACGAACTTGACACCTTCACCAGTACAATCAACCATCAACTTGCGTCCAACACCTTCTATAATCCTTCCCGCAAATGGATAGTAATACACTAGTGTTTGCGACAGTGCATTTCTAAGAACTTCTACCGGATCTTTTCCAGCCATTGATGGTTCACGATGAAAGACAAAAATGAGAGGAATATTAAAACGTAAGCCTTGTTGATCATCTATGTCAGAGAGTAGTTTAACTTCACGAGGAGTAGATGCAGCCGGACGCACCATCTCTGGTTGGAACCTCCTCACTGTGAATAATAATGGTGATGAAGTCATGCTTGCTATCAGTGTGATAAAAAACAACAGAGCTAATAATAAAGTGTAGTGTTTGGTTTGTGGGGTGAGTTATAAAAAAGGTGAAATTTATAAGGACCACGTTACACCTTATCTTGTACGTACGTAGTAGAATTAATAGAATGCTTGTTTTCAAGCAAGGTCACGTTTTTCTTCTTTTATATATATATATAACCACCAATAATATTCATACACGTGCTTTATATCACCATCTCTCTCCTTCAATATGGCCACACGGTATTATGGGATGGATTTATTTTAGGGTACAAGCTCTCTACCCATCACAAAAAATGGGATATTATACTCCTAATCAATCGCATATTTAATTTTAACATATTTAATTATTTATCAAATAGTATATTGTTTGAATTATGTTTAGATTAATGGAACATAACGGAATGGAGTGAAACGGAACATAGCAAGGTGGAATGGAATATGGATCTCACTCCATCATTTAGTTATTTTATTAGAAATATCTCATTCCATCGCATACACACCAAATTGGATGAAATAAAAAATAAAAAATAATTTGACGTTTGTTTGCGTACTTTTTAGACGTATATAACCGAAGAGTCTGATATAGCTATCTTATCACGTGATCAGATATTGGCCACGTACCGTTTGCGGATATTATAATTTTTGTAAATCACGGGTTTTAATATCTTGATATAAAATATTCATTCAAATTATACTGTGAGAATTACTTCTAGGTATATAATTTTAAAGATGTGATTTAACGTAGATAAATATTTTTTTTTAACTAAGTCTAAATTAATTAGTCAGTTATAATAATAAATGTACATGATTATAATTAACATATAAATGTAAATATATAATTATAATAATTAAAATATAAATGTAAATATATCAAAATCAGAAGAGAAAAAAAAGATAATAACTATATAAAAGGAAATAATAAAAAATAAAAAAAAAAGAATTTGCAAGGGGGGGGGGGGGGGGGGGGGGGGGGGGGGGGGGGGGGGGGATTTTAGTTGTGAAGTAATATTTACGGGGTGCTAATAGAAGGGCCTGAATTCAAATTATGAATTCAGGCCCAAGAGGCCAAGGGGGTACGCGTTTTATACTTTAGTAGTAAAATAGGGGTGTACTCAGTTAGCAGCCCTGTCCCAATGGACCACGTTTGTTTTTTCTTTTCACAAAACAAGACTTATTACTCCAAACACTTTTCCCAACCCTCTTTCTTCTCTCCCTCACGCTCTCAGTAAACCCTAACACATTGCAACTCTCCGCAGCGGCGCTCAATCGCCTCTCCCCCTTTCCGTTATCACAACGAGCCCTTCCTAAACCCTAAAAAAGAAATCAAAACTCCAACACCAATCGCAAGGATCAAAAGAGCTAAGTGCTTACCTCTGAGCTTTTGAATCTGTTTTCGAATATGGTGCTTGCTTCTGATTATGTTTGTTCTGACCCTGTCTCCCTTGGCTTGCAGGTACCGGTGATGATGATGATGACGAGAGATTAGAGCGACGAAGGACGAGGAAATTAGGGTTTCAGGCGTTGAAACTCTAATTTTCCTCTTCTGTGAAGATTCTACTCTCTGTAATTTCTTTCTTCTACTGTAATCATAATGCCCTCCCCCCTAACGTCCATAATTCCCCTCAATTTATAGTGTTTTTAGGAATTAAGTTTTTTTTGGAAAGCTTTTAATTTGTCTATAATTATGTGTTACGAATTCAAATTGTCTCCTCTTTTGCGCTGATTTGCTTTAAGTCTGTTTATGCAATTAGTTGATTTGCTTACGATTTTGATTAAATGAGTTTCTGCATTCGAAAGATTCAATACTTTTCCAAACTGATTCCAAAATTAGATTATCATGTCCTGATTATGTTTCTGCACTTGCCAATTTTGTTTACTGAGCATTGATTCATGTGTTTATGTCCCTTGATTTTTGAATATTTCTCTGTTATAGCATATTTGCAAAATTATTAAGTTTTTGCTTTGGGTTCGATACCTCACTGTCTTGGTTTGCTTGTTATAAGTTGTTCTTGTGAAGTTTAACTAATTCTCTATACTTGTTTACTTAATACAGGGTACTAATTCAAATTATCAGTACATGGCAAAGCTTGGAGAGTTTCAACCTGAATCATGGTATGAAACCTAACACTTCTCGATCTTTCACAGCTTGTTCAATTTATAGGCTGAAAATAATTCTTTCCCTTGTACTGGTGCATGTCAAGAACAAGTGTGACTTTAGAGTTTTAGAAATTCTAGAATCAAGGAGAAAAAGGATGAGGCTGAGTTAACTTTTGTTTTGACTGTTCTTTTATGATTCCTTGTAATTAAAACTGTGATTTTAGTTGGGTAATTTTGTGACAGGTTTGCATTTGTATATGGCATATTGGATGCATAAGCATTGGCAAGCATGAGGTGTTATCTGAATAAGTTGCTCCGTGAATTACCCCAGTTTACTATTTGTTTGATTTGATTCTGTTTTTCCTGATATTGATGTAGGGTTTTCTTTGCAGGTATGCTGGCATGAAGCCTGCCATGGAGGAGTCTTGGGGGATGGTTAATTGGTGCAGTAGTTTTTATAGATTAATGCTGACTGGTTTTGGATCTTTCTTGTTATGTTAATGGACTGATATGAACTGGCGGAGGTTATCTGTTGTGGATATTTTGTAAATGTCTGAAATGCAAGTGTTACTTGATGAGGTCTATGCAGAGTTGCTATGTAAATCATTGGCATGAGGTACAGTTTAAGCAGGTTGCTTCATGGTTATCGTTGTTGTTTTTTATTTATCAATTCTATTTTGTTTAATACTGATGCAAGGCTTTTCTGGTAGGTGTGACGACATGACCAGAAGTTTTCCATGGGGGTGGCTTCAAACTTTAAAGGAGCAAAAGCATAAAGATAGATTAAAGATTGGAAGTTTGGCCCTGGGGAGATTGAAGTTGTCTTGCCACCGTTAGGAAAAAGAGATGTCCTACTGATTAACTTAGGTTTTAGGATAAATAGACTTTGACACTTTCATGTAATTGTTAAGTCCCTTCCCCTCCTCCAGCTAACTGCAATGAGTTAATGGACCCTAACTCAAATGAAATCACCATGTTATACTTGAACGTTGCTGTAAGATAATTTAGGTCGTGCCTTTTCATTCATGTGATAGTCATTTATATACACAGTACAAATATGTGGTTATGATTCTAATAATCATTGGTAATCAATACTAATAATAATCTTTCTATATTTACATATCTAATACACCCCCGTAATCGAAACTGGAGGTGAACGAATGTTGAGACTATCACGAAAGTCATCAAAGAGTTGCAACGGAAGTCCCTTTGTGAAGATGTCAGCAATCTGAAAACGCGAGGGAATGTGAAGAACGCGTACTTGACCGCAAGCAACTTTCTCACGCACGAAATGTATATCCATTTCAATATGTTTGGTGCGTTGATGTTGAACAGGATTGTCGGAAAGATAAACCGCGCTGATGTTGTCACAATATACCAGAGTAGCTTTTGTGACAGGACAACATAGTTCCAAGAGTAAGTTGCGTAACCAACATGATTCAGACACAACATTAGCTACGCCTCTATATTCGGCTTCGGCACTTGAACGAGATAAGGTATGTTGGCGTTTTGCGGACCATGAGATCAAGTTGTCACCGAGATAAACACAGTAGCCGGAGGTAGATCTTCTTGTGTCAGGACAACCGGCCCAATCTGCGTCTGTGTAAGAAATGAGCTTGTCGACAGATGAAGGGTACAGATGAAGGCTGAGATCTACGGTACCATTAATGTAACGAATAATGCGTTTCAAGGCAGACATGTGTTGAGTTTTTGGATCATGCATAAATAAACATACCTGCTGAACTGCATATGAGATGTCTGGTCGAGTGAATGTTAAGTATTGCAATGCTCCGGCAAGGCTACGATATTCGGTTGGATCATGGTAAGGGTTACCGGATGAACCACTGAGTTTCGTCTTTGTGTCTACTGGTGTGGGGGATGGTTTGCAGGAGGACATACCAGCTCGTTCGATAATTTCTTCTGCATATTTCTTTTGAGAAAGAAAAAGGCCTTCGGGATGTTTGGTGACAGAAATACCCAGAAAATAACTTAAAGGCCCCAGATCCTTCATGGAGAATTCAGAACTCAATTGTGCCATGATAGATTCTCTAAGAGTGTCAGATGATGTAGTAAGAATAATGTCATCCACATACAAAAGAATATAAGCTATATCATTGCCATGATGATATATAAAAAGAGAGTGGTCAGAAATACTGTGAGAGAAGCCCATTGTAGCTACATAATCAGTAAAGCGCTGGTACCAGGCGCGAGGTGCTTGTTTGAGACCATATAGAGATTTCTTCAATAAACAGACATGATCAGGAAATTGAGAATGACGAAATCCAGGAGGTTGATGCATGTATACGGTTTCATGAAGGTTCCCATGCAAGAAAGCATTTTTAACATCTAATTGATGAAGACACCATGATTTAGATAAAGCAACACTTAGAACCGTTCGAATGGTAGCCGGTTTGACCACCGGGCTGAATGTGTCACCACAATCAATACCTGTTTGTTGATTTGCACCATTACCTACAAGGCGAGCTTTGTATCTCTCAAAATATCCGTCAGATTTCTTTTTATGCCTGAAAATCCACAAACTTCGAATAACATTAGCATTAGACGGACGAGGAACTAAGTCCCACGTCTTATTTTCAATAAGAGCATCATATTCGTCTTTCATGGCCATTTTCCAATTTTGATCATTTAATGCATCAATGGGATTTGTAGGTAGAGGGGATATGGAGGTTGAGGTTGATGTATGGAGATTGAAGAGTTTGCAAGGTTTGACGATACCGTGTTGGGCTCTGGTTGTCATTTGAGGGGAGAGGGGCTGATTTTGTTGTGAAGGTGGAGGAGTCGGAAGTGATGTAGTGGATGGGGATGAGACGATATTTGGTAATGATGGGTTTAGAGGTGATGTTGTGGATGGGGCTGATGTTATGGTTGGTGAGGTGGGATTGTGGGAGGGTGACGAAGGCGAATTCAAAGAAGATGGTGATGGTTGGTAAATGTTTGTTTGAACTGGTGTAGTTAGGGGTGAAGTGCGATTTTGATGGTTAGAGGAGGGAGCACTATAGGAATAGGATGGAAGGAAGGGTGTGTCGTCATCCAAAAAATTATAACCAACCGTTGTAGGAACATTTGGATTAGAAAACGGAAGCTTAGTTTCATCAAAAATGACATGCCGGGAAATAAATATTTTACGGCTAGATAAATCATAGCATTTATATCCTCTATGATTTGAGGGATATCCTAAGAAGACACAAGGTGTAGACCGAGCTTGTAACTTATTTCTATATGATGAAGGGATGAGAGGATAGCAAAGACATCCAAAGACACGAAGGTGAGTATAGGCCGGATCTTTTTGGTAGAGTATTTTAGTGGGTGATTGAAGGGAAAGCTTTTTATTTGGAAGGATATTATGTAGGTAAGTGGCCATGTGTAGTGCATGATGCCACATTGATGGAGGTAAAGAGGCATGGGCGAGAAGGGTACGGATGATGTTGTTTATGGTACGAATTTTTCTTTCGGCTTTTCCATTTTGTGAGGAGGTGTGGGGACACAAAAATCTAAAAGACATTCCTTTTTTTTTACAAAAATTATGAAACATAGTGTTATCATATTCTTTACCATTGTCACATTGGAAACATTTAATTTTTCTTTCAAATTGTGTTTCAATGTGAGTTCTAAATTGAAGAAACATGGAATGAACCTGAGATTTTGTATGAATTGGAAAAGTCCATAAAAAATTTGTGTAATCGTCAAGAAATAACACATAGTAACGATGACCTTCTGAACTAAGAATTGGTGAAGTCCAGAGGTCGTTGTGCACAATATCAAAAGGCATAAAAGTACGAGACACAGAGCTATAAAAGGGAAATTTTATTTGTTTTCCAAGAGGGCATGAATTACAAAAGTAATTGTTCCGAGACTTATTACATTGGAGAAAGTTGTCTCTGTGTAGAGAACTTAAGATAGTAGCTCCTGGATGTCCTAAACGGTTGTGCCATAATTCTGTGGATATTGCGGCAAAGGTGGATGGTGGTAAGGTTTTATTAGGTGGTCTTGTGGCAATGGGATAGAGGCCACTAGAACTGTTACATCTCATTAACAGTATTCCTGTCTGAAAATCCTTCACAGAAAAACCAAAAGGATCAAATTCAACCGACACATCATTATCTATGGTAAATTTACGAACAGAGATAAGATTTTTTATGAGTTTTGGTGCATGTAAAACATTAGGTAATTTTAGTAAATGAAGGGAATTTGGTAATGATGCATGTCCACAACCAATTACAGGAATATTTTGACCACTACCGACAGTAATATTATTACTCATATTGAAATAGGACGAGAGATTACCTCTGTTGGCCGTCATATGCGAGGTTGCTCCGGTGTCCATGTACCACTGATCATCAGGAGTAGAAAGTGAGAGAGTATGCATGGCAGCTTGAATATCTGTTGGAGCATATGATGAGGTTGGCGCTGTGTTGGCGACATAAGCTTGATTTGGAGCATATGAGGAGGTTGGCGCTGTGTTGGCGACATAAGCTTGATGAGATGGCTTGGGACCAAGGATGCCGGGTTGTTCCTTTGGATTTCTTGTTGTTGGATACAGATAAGGTGGTGTAGCCCATGGTTGCCATGGCGGGGAGCTCCATTGTTGATATTGATTTGGGTATGGCGGATAAGCCCACTGCTGATGCGGGTAATATGGTGAAGGCCATTGCTGTTGCGGAGCACGACCTCCGCCACGTCCATTGTTTCGCACTCGGCCTCGTCCACGCTGTCCTCTGCCATTGTTTCGGCCACCATGGTTGTGGTTACTGTTGTTACCGCGGTTAGGACGGGATGCCGATGAATTAACTGATGCGTCATTGTGAGACGCCATGAAAGATGAATTTTCGACTGAGCTTGACACCTTTTTCTGCAGTGCTGTTTCTTCCAAAATGATCATGGAACGAGCTTTATAGAACTGAGGAAGTGAATCAGCATGACGAATTTGAGATCCCACAGTAGCATATGCATCGGTTAGTCCCGAAATGAGTTGAAGAACTAAACGTTCATTCGATACAGGGGCACCAACATTAGAGAGTTGATCAGAGAGAGATTTGAGATGCTGACAGTAGGAGGAAGCATCAGAGAATTGCTCCATATGAGTTTGCGAAAATTCTTGCTCTAGGTAGAGAGCCCTAGAATTCTTGTTATCATAAAAGATATCGAATAAGCGATTCCACGCGATTTCAGCGGTGGAATTATGTTCGATGTGTTTACCTATGGTTTTGGTAAACAACCGCTGATCCTCCAAATGGTTACTTATTTGGTTACTCGCAGGATCGATCAGATTGATCCTATGGACATAGGTTGATTTTGAAGTTTAATTAAGTTGGATAAGGCTTTAAGTAAATTGTTAAAGTAAATTGCATAAAGGAAAGGCTTGGTAAAATAAACAAGGCTTGAATGTAAAGGTTCGACAGGAATTTAAAGGGGAAAAAGCATGTAAAATACTGGAAAAGTAAATGACTTTAATTGATAAAATTGGTGTTTCACACATACATTTCTCAACAATTCGTTCGCTCACACTGGGTACTTGAATCTAAATGAGTGACTATGTATTTATTGTGAACACACGCGAGAAACTACACGTCTACTCCTATTTATACAAAAACATTCCAAGTAACCGTCGGGCAGTTACACTGCTTCGAGATCAAGCCACTTGTCACGTTCTCCATGCTCGACACTCCAGATCTTTGCACGTTTGCACATAGTAACTGCTGGAAACCGTTTTCCCTCCAAAGCTTTGAATTTCAAACTGCTCCACTCTGGACCATCGAACACGTTCGTCAAGAGACGTCTTCGACGAAAACTCCTTCGACGTCGAAGGCAATCAGCCTTCTTCCTTGGAAGAAATCTTCTAAGTATTTTGCCATCTTTCGACGGGCATTTCGACAGGCTTAGCCAGTCGAAAGCATCTTTCAGCTTTTAATGGCTGCTATCAATCAAAACAAAGGTGTCGAATTTAGGAGTCAACAAATTGCCCCCCAAGAATGCCTTATTTCGACTCTGAAAGAAAAAGGCATTCTTTGAAAACACCATTCGACACCTGCTTTTCCACGCTTAGTCACAAGTTAACTTGTGCACTTTTTGTTGCTTTTTACCAACTATTGGCAATCCCAAGAAACTATCATTGATTTGATCCTAGGACGTCACTGTCAGTACGGCGTGCAGAACCAAACATCACTTCATAATTTGTCATTATGACAAATTCAAAAAACGAGGACGCACGCTGCGTCTCTCTGTTTCTGCAGAAACGGCCAAAACAACAGGATGCTGCCACGCGTCCCACTAATTCCTGCAGCATTAAATGACATTTAATGCCCTCGTTATTGGGAATTTCTCCCCCTACTATAAATAGTAGTGAATATCTCATTGTGGGACTTTTCACGCAAACTATCTCTCAAACTCCCTTGCTTTCCTACAAACTTGTTCTCTTTGCAGAAAAACCCTTCCTTTTCCAACTTCATCTTCATCCTCAACAATGGCTTCTGCTTCAACTGCCCCCAAGACTAACGCACCAACTGAACAACTTGCTAAGCCCAAGGTCTTTGTTACTGCTCCGGTAGTGAACGCTACAGGGAAACGAAGGGTCCCTGAACCATCTGACATCTCCGTTCGTGATGCTTACTCGCGTCACTTGATGATCCCGGTTGGATACTCCAACCAGATCTTCGCCATGTCTGGACCCATGCACCCAAGCATCTCTGAAGCTCTGAAGATCAAGAGCTATTTTCCCATCGTCGAGAAACTCAAGCCAGTAGCCTGTGCTAAGAAGGATGCAGAAGACAACGAAGACCCTACACACGAGAAGATCGACCTTCGCTTCTTCAACAGAAGTGTTAGAGTCTTTAGGTCTTGCCCTAATCTGACCTCTGACTATGTTGCTTGGCTAACAAAGTTGGAGAAACATCAAACTCCAGTCTGGAAGGAAATGGGAATCTTTGACCTAATAATGCTGTCGAAGACAGGCTTAAACTACTCCCCAGAGATGCTTATAGCTTCGCTGTTGTTCTGGGATAACTCTCACTTCACCTTTCACCTTCCATGTGGGATGTTAACCCCCACACTCTTCGACGTAGCAGCCATTACTGGCCTTCGACCAACCGGAGATTACTTCGACCCGGAAGAGATGTCGGAGGACCAAATTGGCTTCTCCGAAACCAAGCCAACATTCACCACCTTTATCAACCATTTTCACGACAGGTCGACGGATACAGTGTCGGATGTCGAACACATAGCGTTTCTAGCCTTATGGCTAACTCGCTTTGTGTTTTGTTCGAAGTCTCTGCAAGTGACCAAAAAGATGGTCACTCTGGCCACCCAACTGCATCACCGCCAGAACATCTGTTTGGCAGAACTAATTCTGGCCAGTCTTTATGACTCCATCAGCAATGGGGTTACTCTCTTGAAACATGTTGAAGATAGGAACAGTTTGCTACTCGCTGGGCCTTTCTGGTTACTTCAACTGTGGCTCAATGCCACTTTCGAATCCTTCTTACCCAAGAAGAATCAGATAAATGAACAAGCCCCAGCGATAGCTAATCGACGTATCGAAGGAATTAGGCTGGCTCTACTGACACCTGCGGAAGATGGGCTAGAGTTCCAACAAACCTTCACTAACTTCGTTCTGATGTTCGCTCGAAGGAAGGAATTTGTTTCGACTATGGCTCCATTTGCTCAACGAAAGGTGGGGCCAGCATGGTTCACAAGGCCACATCCCAAGGAGTCGAGTGGTCCCAATGTTGATGAGCACACCATACTGTGGGAGGCATTCCTTACCCCAAGGATTATGCCTCTTCGATTTAAGAGTTCTAAGACTCATCTGAGTCTGCTTGCCTATCAACCAAATCTGGTATCTCGCCAGTTTGGTATCATCCAAACCTTGCCTTCTCCTATTTTTCCAAGAGAGAAGTCAATGTTGTACTTCTGCAACGATTATACAGAAGAAGCTGCCACCAAGCATATCGGAAGATATGTTGGTCGAACGATCCTCTCGCTGTTCAACTACCAGCTTAACTTCCTTTGCTCACCATCTTTTGAAGAGTGGTGGAGAAGCTATTATGCTGAGTACTTCTTCGACGAGAAGGACTTCATAGCAGAGTTGCAGAAGTCTTTTGTCCTTGTGTTTGACAAAGTAAAGAAATGTAAGTTCATATTCTCACATTACTTTTTATCTTTCTCTTCGACTGTTAGCCTGTTAACTTTCCTTTTCGCTTTCAGTTGTTCGAAAACCCCTAGCCAAGAAGGCTACAGAAGGCCCACAGGGAAGAGTCCCTTCGACAAAACCTCCACCGCCGGCGAAGACTATAGCGCCGGCGAAGACAACGGGCAACCAACAGGGGGAAGGCTCTTCGAGGAGGCCTCCTGCATCGGTAACCAGATTTTCTTCATTTTCATTCTGGCTTTCGATTATTTATTTTCGACGTAATTATTCAATCGAATTCCTATTGGTTTTCCAGGCCCCTTCGCCCAAGAAAAGGGCAGCATTGGTGATCGAATCGGGGAGTGATGACGAAAGTGATTCCCCTCCTTCTCCCTTAAAGAGGCGAAAGTTAACGAAGGACGCTTCTGTTCCTACCCCAGCTCCTGAAGGTCGAACCGTCAGAATAAAGGTTGGTGTGAAAAAGCCTAGGCCACCTGCAGTGGTCATCGAAGAACCAACTGAGGAGGAACTGAACGCTCTTGTTACCAAGCCCGTCGAAAGTGACAATTCCAGCCCTGGGGCTGAAGTTAATCCACAGGTAATCTATTGGACCCTTCTTATAACTTAGGCATAGATACCAGTATTTGATTATGTCTCTTTCGACATCTGAAGATTTGTCTTCTTTCTCCTTTTCAGGACACCACTGGAAGTTCTCCACCAAGGACTTCAGAAACTCTAGAATCTGCTGAACTCAGCAGGCCTCAAGAGAAAAATTTGGGCAATGACGAAGCCCACACTGAAACTGAGGCCAATGCTGAAACAGTGGAGAAGACAACTGAAGAACCTATGGCGGAGGAAACACAGCCAGAAACGGTTCCTGTGGTAGACTTGTCGTCAGAAGAGAATCCTGAAGGAAGAGACCAAGGCAATGGCGAAGAGAACCAAGATGCTGTTGACGAAGAGCATCAAGGTGGTACTGGCGAAGACCACCAGGGTGACGCTAGCGAAGAGCCACAAAATGACGCTGGCGAAGGACCCCAAGGTGATGTTAACGAAGAACCACATGTCGACGCTAGTACCGCCTCAGTTCAAGTCGAAGAGCAACCACACGAGGCACTCAGCATTCAACAGACTCAAGTCCAAGATAATACTGTGGCAAGGGTCACCTCCTCAAAGCACAGGTCGAAAGAGGACTTGGAAATCTTGAAACAAACTGACCCTGTCAGCTACCTTAATGCAATCGTCGAGAGTAAGAGTTCTTCCGACACCAGTCAGGAAATTCCTACTCTGTCGGGGAAATCTACTGAGACTTCTCCTCTTGATGATGCATTGGCGAAGGTCAAGGCCCAGTTCTTCAAGAGAGATTTAATGAAGGCTTTAGAGGGGGACCCCACTGCTCCATCTTGCTTAAAAGAGGTTTTGAATGCTGTTGACTTCGAAGCTGTAGCCCCAGAGATCTCAGACTTAATCATGGAATTACATTCTATGATCGATCAAGTCTCCGCGGATTACAGGCGCCAACGAACTTTTAACAGTCAGCTCGAAGTGCTGCATGGCAAGAGCTCATCTGCGTGGACAGCTGTCTCAGATTCGACTTCTCGAATTGCCGAGTTGTCGAAACAGAAAGCGTCTGCACAGGAAAGGTTCGATGCTATTGAGCGAGAGAATGTCTCCTTCCGAGCACAAATTGCAGAGATAGAGGCGAAGATAAACGCCAACACTGTGCTCCAGGAGGAAATTCTTTCGAACATCCCAGACGCTGAGAGCCAGACTGAGATCAAGCAAGGCCTGGAATTCGCTGAGAGGGCTCAAAGCCTCGACGCTCAAATTGCCAAACTGGTGCAAGAAAAATCTTGGTGCAAAAAGAGGTTGGATCTGCAGCATGCCAAGTATCTTCGACTCAAGAATTCTCTTTCCTTTTGATTCTCTTTTGTATCCATCTTCTGTAGTCACTTTCGACAACAATTGCCATTTTGGCTGGAATTAATAAAATTTTCCATTTTGGCATTTTTATGGTTAATTTAGCTTGTTCTTTTACTATTTTATTTTTATCTCTTGAAGTATAGGCTTATATTTTTTCAAATATTTACCATTTACTCTCAAGAGCCTTTTATCACCACTTATCTCTTCGACTTCATAGGCTCCACCAGAAAAAGTTTGGATAACTCTGAAGGGTCCTTCCCATTTGGGTGACCATTTCCCCATGCTTCGATCCCGTCGATCCATGGGAAGAATTACCTTCCAAACTAAATCTTCAGGCAAAAATACCTTAGGTTTTACCTTTCTATTATAAGAGTCTTCGACTCTTTTCTTCTGAAGCCTGAGTAAGTCGAGAGCGTGTAATCTCTCTTCGTCTAAATCCACCAATTCATCTAACATCATGTTCCAATAAACCTCAGAAGGAATATCATAATGCCTCTGAACTCTTGCAGATTGAAGACAGATTTCTGCTGGCAATACTGCATCATGGCCAAAAGTTAGCCTATATGGTGTTGTACCAGTGGCTTCTTTTGGGGACGTTCGACAAGCCCATAAAATCTGGTCTAACGTCTTATGCCAATTCTTTGGTTTCTTCCCAACATGTTTCTTTATCAAGCCAATGACCACTTTGTTAGCTGCTTCGACTTGACCATTCGCCTGTGCATAGTAAGGCGTGGATGTTAGGAGTTTGAAGCCTGTTTCCTGAGCAAATTCCTGCATCTTTCGACCAGTGAACACTGAACCTTGATCAGTTGTTATTGTCTCAGGGATTCCATACCTAAATATAATGTTCTTTTGAATAAATTCAATGACATTTTCTTGGTCTACATTGACTAAAGGGACAGCTTCGATCCACTTAGTAAAATAATCAATGCCTACCAATATGTATTTCTGACTCTTTGATGATGCTGGTCGAATCTCTCCAATGAGATCCAACGCCCATCCTCGAAAGGGCCAAGGCTTCACTATCGAGTGAAGTTCGCTTGCTGGTACATGCTGGATGCCTGTATGAACTTGACACTCTTGGCAACCTTTGGCGAACTCAACACAATCTTTCAGCATAGTGGGCCAATATAGTCCTTGTCGAAACAACAACCATTTCATCTTATGGCCTGCTTGGTGAGCCCCACATGCCCCAGCATGCGTAGTCGAAAGGGCTATGTATGCTTCAGTTTCACTTAAACATTTCAACAACACCCCTTCAGGCGTCTTCTTGAATAACTCATTACCCATGAGTACAAAACTCAACGCCCTGTATTTTGTTTTTCGTTCTGTCGGAGCTCCTGGATTTTGAAGATAGTCCACAATGGGTTTCCTCCAATCCTGGTCTGACAAATTATCAATGAACGAAATCTCGAAGTTTGAGTGATCAGCATATCCTAACCTTGTTGATTCCAAGTCTGTTGGTGATAGACAAGTTGCTCTTATCTTCTCTCGAACTTCGATTGCTCTTTGTAATCTCGTTTTTGAAATTTTATACCCAGATGCAATCTGTGCCAAGTCATTGGCTATTTGATTTTCGACTCTGGGTATGTGTCGAATATTGACACTTTCAAATTGTTTCAATAAACGATTTGCTATCACAAAGTACATAATGAGATTCTCTCTTATGCATTTATACTCCTTTGTGACTTGCTTGATGACTAACTCTGAGTCTCCCATTATTTCGACTCGAGTTGCCCCCAATTCCAACAATATTTCGAGGCCAGTAATTAGAGCTTCATACTCAGCCTCGTTGTTCGAACAAGAACCTTCGATTTGGTACTTGAATGTTGTTGGAATTTTATCTGGAGAAATAATCAAGACTCCTACTCCTGTTCCATTTTTATGGCTGGAACCATCGAAGTAGAATTTCCAAGGTTCTATCTCCACATAGTTAATATCCTCGACTTGAATAGAGTGGTCGACTATGAAATCTGCAACCACTTGTCCTTTTACTGCCTTAAGAGGCATAAAGGTCAAGGAGTATTCAGTCAATGCTAATGCCCACTTGCCAATTCGACTGTGCAAGATAGGTTTCGACAACATATATTTGAAAACATCAAAATGAGACGAAACGTAAACATCAACTGGTTTTATATATTGTTTGAGCTTTGTACAAGAAAAATACAGACATAGACACAATTTTTCAACTTCTCTATATCTAGTTTCTGCATCATTCAAAACTCGACTGAGATAATAAATGGGTCTTTCGACTCCATTCTCATCCTCTTGGGCTAACATACTTCCCAGAGTTTTGTCAGATGCAGCTATGTACAATCTCATACTCCTATTGCTACAAGGAGGCACCAAAATAGGTGGCTTAGTGAGGTACCCTTTGATTTTGTCGAAGGCTTCTTGCTGCTCTTGCCCCCATTCGAACCCCTCTTTATTCAGTCGAAGTAAGGGTGAAAAGGCCTGAGCTTTCCCACTTAGGTTAGATATAAACCTTCTCAAGAAATTTATCTTGCCTAAGAGAGATTGCAATTCCTTCTTATTCGATGGCGCTTTCGCTTCCAAAATTGCCTTCGTCTTGTTCTGATTGATTTCGATTCCTTTCTTGTGGACAACGAAACCCAAGAAATCTCCAGCTTTTACACAGAACGCACACTTCAAAGGGTTCATCTTCAGACCATGTTCTCTCATTCTTTCGAATGATTGTCGAAGGTGGTCAATGTGACTCTTCCTGGAAACAGATTTTATAACAATATCATCAATATAAACTTGCATAAAAGTGTTAATAAAATCATGGAAGATAGTATTCATTGCTCGCTGGTACGTTGCCCCAGCGTTCTTTAGGCCAAAAGGCATCACTACCCATTCGTAAGTGCCTAAGGCCCCAGGGCATCGAAAAGCTGTTTTCGACACATCCTCTTCAGCAATGAATATTTGATTATATCCTGAATAACCATCGAACATACTCAGGTATTCGTAGCCAGCGGCAGAATCGACTAGCATTTCCGCCACAGGCATTGGATATTCATCTTTGGGGGTGGCAGCATTCAAATCTCTGAAATCTATGCACACCCTTAATGTGCCATTTTTCTTAATTACTGGCACAATATTTGCAATCCATTCGACATACCTTGTAACACGGATGAATTTGCATTTCAGAAGTCTTTCGACCTCCGTTTTGATCTTCGACAAAATTTCTGGAGCGAAGCGTCTTGGATTTTGCTTGATTGGCTTCTTTCCAGGTTTGATTGGCAACTGAAGTTCTACCAATCCTCTGTCGAGACCAGGCATTTCGTCATAATCCCATGCAAAACAGTCTTTAAACTCTTTCAGCAATTGGATTACTTCCAACCTAAGTTCTGGATCAATTTTGGCGCTGATGTAAGTTGGCCTATTCTCTGATCCTTCGCCTAAGTTGATTTCTTCTAAAGGGTCTTGTGCTAACATCTTAATGTTGTTCGCCAAGGGATCCTTTTCGAAGCCCAAAGGCTCATCGTCATAGATGGCGTCGAGCCTCTGTTCCTGCATTTCGTCTGGCATGATATCAGGAGGTCTTGGATCGAAATCCTTTCCTGGGCCAACAGCAGATAATTGTTGATCATTGGCCTGTGTGGCCATGTACTTTACTTCGGCTTCGAGAGCCGTTATCATCTTGGTTTCGGCCACATAGGCCGAAATTCGCTTCAGAGATTGTGACTCAGTCATTATCACTGAATTCACTTCCCCAACCAGTTGGTTGGATACCAGTTAGCCCACTGAATTCTATGTGGGACACGTCTTCTCTGTCCCATTGGAAACCATGCTCAGGATGCAGGTATAGGGAACAGAAGGTGTTTGGCGCTGGCGCCATGTCGAAGTCAGGAGTTGGACATGGCCCTATGTGAGCCAAGTTTTTGTCGAAATCTGTTACACCCAAGTGGTTTACTTCGCCAAGGTAGTAACTCTGATCAGCCTCTATGTTTTCGACCAGCCCATCTGGGCGCCATAGAAGCAGTCTTTGATGCATCGATGAAGGCACAGCACCTACGCCATGAATCCACTCACGACCTAACAAAAGGTTGTAGTTAGGTTTGGCAGATATGACCATGAACATTGTTGGTCGAAGGATCGACCCAACTTTTATGTCGAGCTGGATCACTCCCATGGTGGTCCCAATGCCTCCCTCATAGTTGGAAAGGACCATATTGTGAGGTTTAATTTCTTCATCCCTTTTGCCAATCTTTATTAGCACAGAATGAGGGATAATATTGATAGTGGCCCCACAGTCGACCAATATTTTGTTCACAGTGGTCTCTTCGAGCTTAGCCCTTATGAACAAAGGTTTGAGGTGATTCTTCATTGCCTCTGTGGGTGGCTCGAAGAAGCCATTTTGTTCCTCTGTAGTGCCATTGTCCATGACAAAATAGCACACTGGCCTGTGTCTGGCCATTTCTTGTTCCACCTCCCAGTCACTGGCTTCGACTTCTACTTGTCGATTGAATTCCCTGGGTAGTACTGAAACAATGTTCACCATTATATCCAAAGTATCGTCGGACTCAGCATCATCTTCGTCTTCGACTTCGCTCTGGTTAGGCCAAACTAGCCTATTGGTAACTGGTTCTCTCTCAAGAGGCTTTCTTTGTTTCCTTTGAGGCACATTCGAACTAGTCTCAGCCTTAGGTTCATTGGCAGCCTCCCTTTCAGCTTTTCGCCTTCTTTGATATCTCCTCCATTGGGATCTCGACATAGGATTTTTTCCCTTGTAGTTGCTGGACACTTGAGCAACCTTGGGTGCAGCAACTTGAGGATCTTTCTTCTGAATTAAAGAGGAACCTCTTGGCACTTCGAAAGAATGCCATTTGTCTTCACTTGGCCTTTTCCGGCCAGATGTTTTGTACCAAGTGTCTACTGGTACATTTGTTGGAGGCCTAAAAGTCAAAGGCCTCTTGTCTTGATTAGAACCCCTTCTGGGATCATGTCGAAGGTCAGAATTCTCCCTTCTCTTGTTCGCTGCTCTCACTCCTTGTATGTGCTCAGCAGCCTTTTTATCAAAGATAGAACTGCATCTTGGACACAGCATAACCTCTGATTTCTTCTTCTGGCATCTTTGTAAAAAATCTGCCAAGTTTTCGTTTTCCTTAGGGAAAGCCGTTTTATTTGCCTGCTCTTGCCTTATGGCTTCTTCTGAAGCTTTAGGGTCAGAAAGTTCAACCATGTTGATATTCATGGTATCCTTAGTAGCAAGAGTTAGTTGTTTCATTTGTGTCTCCAGATTCTCCGTCTGGCCTTGTACAGTGGCCAAGTGGGAACTGGGCTTTGGTCCAGTTTTTTGTGCTTCAGCAGTCTTCGACTTTGGGTCTTCGACCGCTTTCTGGACAGCCTCAATTGTCTTCCTGGATAAGTTTCCAGAAAAACTGCCAAAGATTGGCATGTTGATGTGGTCCTTTGAGACTTCGACCATGTTAATGCCTGGCTTCTTCGACTGGATCCTGGTTGCCTCTATCATGTTCACCTCAGAGGGTTCTGCGTAGTGGGCTTCAGCCTTCAGTGGATTGGAGTCGACAGCCATGGGGGATTTGTCAGCAAACTTTAATCTCCCTTCCTCAATAGCGTCTTGCACAAGATTCCTGAAAAGAAAACATTGAGAAGTTTTATGGCCCAGAAAATTATGATATTTGCAAAAACCTCTCTTCTTTCTTTGATCAAGAGGAGGCACTTTTACCCCAGGGGGTACTATCATTTGGCCATCTTTAACTAGCAAGTCGAATATTTCATCACATTTTGTAATGTCAAAACTATAAGTCTTTTTTGGGAACCTATCGTTGGTCCTGTCTGGACCAATGGGATTTTTCCCATTTGAGGGGACTAACTGTTTACAAGAGTATGGAGGCCCTTGTTTTAGTTCTGCTAAATCGACTTCTCCTTCTTCAATAGCTAAAGTATCGTCGAAGGATTCTAGATCTTCGTCATCCATCTCAACGTAAGCTATTCTCTCTCTCTTGTGAGTTTTAGTTGCCTTAGCCTTTTCAGCTTTGAGGCGTTCGACTTGTCGAACTCTATCGGCCAGTTGGGCCATGTCTCTTAGGTACTGGGTATCTAGCTTCTTCCTAATGGAATAATCTAAACCGCCTGCGGCCATTTCGACCAACTCATGTTCTGGCACTTGTGTAAAACATCTCGCCTTAAGCAACCTAAACCTATTCAGATATTCGTCTATAGGTTCAGTGAAACGTCTCTTCACACTCGCCAGCTCTTTCAGGCTTATCTTGGTTTGCCCCATATAGAATTGTTCATGGAACAATCTTTCCAACTGGGTCCAATGATGGATCGAATTGGGGGGTAGAGTTGTGAACCAAGTAAAAGCGTTCTTGGTTAAGGAACTTGGGAAGTATTTGATCCTTAGGTTTTCATTATTTGAAATATCTCCTGCTTCGATCAAATACCTTGCCACATGTTCGACAGTAGATTCTGTCGTGTCCCCAGAGAACTTAGTAAATTTGGGGACTTTGGTTCTAGGGGGTAAGTCAGTTTGTAACACATATTCTGACAATGGAGATGTAAAGTTGGGCCTTCGAAAGCCCATGTTCATTCCATTCTGAGTCATGATTCTTTCGATCATGGTTGCCAGATTGTTTTCCAAACCCATGTTTTGGTATTGGACATGCTGAACCACTTCGTCAGCATTTTGGTTTCTGTTAACTAACCTTACCTCTGGGGCTATTACCCTAGGTTCTTCGACAGGTTGTTCTACAGGCTGTTGAGCCTGATTGATGGTGGTTTCTTCCTCTACAAATATCCCCTGATTTCCTCTTATTTGCGCCCTTTGGGGCTGTCGAATAGGTGGGGGTGCTCCAAAGAAGTCAGCCAAACGCGTCATTTGCGCTGTAACTTGCTGATTCGATTGAGTAGTATTTTGTATTAGAGGATTTAGCACTGTACTCAAGGTTTGTGCCAACATTTGCACCATATCATGGTTGCTTTCATCCATCTGTTGCCTCAAGACTGCTGTCGAGGCATTTGTAAGGCCATGGGCTACTTGGGACGTTCCTCCTAAGAGTTGGGTCCTATTTCTATTCGCCATGCCTACTCCAGAGCCTTGGAGTGGCGAAGTGGCACTCACGAAAGGGTCTGAATAAGTGGACGCAGCATTCGTCAGGCTTGCCAATTCAGAAGTTGGCATACCATAGAATGGAATAAATCCTGGGGGAACCACTGGCCTTGGGCCAGTATTTCCCCTTGGAGGGGGGGTTCCCAAAGGCATTCTGGGGCCTGTAAACGAAGTTATTGGCCCCGTGGTTGTGACTGACACTGCTGGTGTCGAACCAACATTCGTCGCTTCACTAACGGTCATATTAACCGTTGCTCCCACACTCGTTTGTGGAATTTCATTGTTGTTTGGCGGATTCGCCATCTCTTCCCTTCCTCTGGCAGTATTGTTATCGTTGGTGTATATTCTACCACTCCTTAATAACATACAACTCGAAAAGATGAGATTTTTCAACAATCAACACACAGTCCCACTGGGCGTGCCAATTTGTTTACCTATGGTTTTGGTAAACAACCGCTGATCCTCCAAATGGTTACTTATTTGGTTACTCGCAGGATCGATCAGATTGATCCTATGGACATAGGTTGATTTTGAAGTTTAATTAAGTTGGATAAGGCTTTAAGTAAATTGTTAAAGTAAATTGCATAAAGGAAAGGCTTGGTAAAATAAACAAGGCTTGAATGTAAAGGTTCGACAGGAATTTAAAGGGGAAAAAGCATGTAAAATACTGGAAAAGTAAATGACTTTAATTGATAAAATTGGTGTTTCACACATACATTTCTCAACAATTCGTTCGCTCACACTGGGTACTTGAATCTAAATGAGTGACTATGTATTTATTGTGAACACAAGCGAGAAACTACACGTCTACTCCTATTTATACAAAAACATTCCAAGTAACCGTCGGGCAGTTACACTGCTTCGAGATCAAGCCACTTGTCACGTTCTCCATGCTCGACACTCCAGATCTTTGCACGTTTGCACGTAGTAACTGCTGGAAACCGTTTTCCCTCCAAAGCTTTGAATTTCAAACTGCTCCACTCTGGACCATCGAACACGTTCGTCAAGAGACGTCTTCGACGAAAACTCCTTCGACGTCGAAGGCAATCAGCCTTCTTCCTTGGAAGAAATCTTCTAAGTATTTTGCCATCTTTCGACGGGCATTTCGACAGGCTTAGCCAGTCGAAAGCATCTTTCAGCTTTTAATGGCTGCTATCAATCAAAACAAAGGTGTCGAATTTAGGAGTCAACACGATGATAGTGTTGAGAAGATCATCGGAGATTGTTCCATATATCCACTGCAAAACGACAGCGTCGAGATGAAGCCATAACTGTGGATCGATAGTTTTGAGAGAGGGATCTGCGGCTGGTTCAGAGGGATTGATATGGTCAATTACTTGAAAAACTCGAGCATGAATTTTGAAAAGTTCTGACCACGTGTTATACGTGCCCTTTTCAATGCTCAGAGTAATCTTGATGAAATTAGTAATATTTGGGACAGTGAGAGCAGGGTGAATCGGTGTAGGAGTGGTAGGTGGTGGAGGAGGGTCGGTATGACCGGATGATTTCGGGGAAGAGTTATTGTTAGAGGAATCAGAAGTGGTAGTCATGGCTGTTTCGCGGTAGTTGAAGAGAAAAAGAATGAGGGATAGAAAGGAAGAAGGTTTACGACTGATTTTAGGGTTTGGAACAAACCAAGACTGATACCATGTAAGATAATTTAGGCCGTGCCTTTTCATTCATGTGATAGTCATTTATATACACAGTACAAATATGTGGTTATGATTCTAATAATCATTGGTAATCAATACTAATAATAATCTTTCTATATTTACATATCTAATCGTTGCCGTGATGAATGATGTGCAACCTCTCCCGCTAGAACATTGTCCATATGTGGATTTATTCTATTACAATACTGAAGATGTAAGGAATTTTCGCGGTGAATATAAGTGTCTGGATGTAGGGATATTACAAGTTTGGTGCACGTAAGTATATAGTTAAATATACACATTAACATTTTTTGTATTTCCTCAATTAATTTATTCATTTTCTTTAACCATTTAGGTACATTCACCGTGTTTGTATAGAGTTGAATAAATCGAGTATTTATGGAATCTTGGATCCGCTTTTTATTCGATGGGCATATAATGAACCAAAAGACATTCAAGAGTACTTGAAAAAATGGTTAAATGAGGGAGGAAAAGAATGTTACTTCACACTATTTCTCTGTTCGTAAGTATATTTTTATAATTGATGTTTATGTATTATATATTTAGTTTTATTTTAGCAAATACTAATAATATATATGCTCATGTTTATTCAATGGTCATTATCAATTGGTCATAATATCATTTAAGACGAATACGATAACTGTATTGTGTTCCTTGCATGATCCACTCAATAAGAAAATTAATGAGATTATTAATTCGTAACTGTATGTTTAATTCATTTTCTTTGATATTGTAAGTAGTTTAGCATGTAATGTGTTTAATTCATATTCAATATACAGTGTTGTGAAGCAAGTGAATATGATGAACAATGTTAGAAGAAAACCCTCATGGATCTCTCATAAAGTAAGTGAACTGATTACCTATTTTTTTCTTTTACATTCATGTGTTGTTACATTCATGTATGGTTACTGTTGTACCCCAATTTTTGACCTAAGATCCAATTTTTATTTTTTCATTTTTTTCAAGATAAGTCAAGGTCACGAAATACGGTCGGTTTTAACGTCTCACCTTCGAGCTTTGACTATGCAGAAATTGTCAAATATTTTGAACATTCTTAGCCTATGTATCACAAACTTCTAATCAAGCACGAAGTGTGTGTTTTTTTTTGTTTCTTTGATTTCATTTGAAGGAAACAGATCTGAATCAAGAGCATCAGGCGTCATGCCTCGATTAGGGTTCAGAATCTCTCAAGCCAGAAGTACGGTTGATTGTGGATTCTCGAAGACTGATTCATCAAGGCACACCGTTGCACCCTTAACTTCGCCCCTAATTTTTTCAGTCGCACATTCGTACCATATTTTGTCATTTGGTCACAATCATTAGTAAATATCTTCATTCATCATTAGTCGTATTTAAGTTGATCAGAAAAAGTCAGTTTAAATCAAAGTTTGCATCGTCTTTCAGTTGTAAAATACCCGGCATTTTGCTTCATGCATTTTTATCTATTTACTCGTTTGTTGCATTGCTCCAAGTTGTTTATATGTCAATAATAAAAATATTTTGGTTTTATAGACAGACTGTTAAAAGCGATTCGACACTATGCGGGAAATTAGCGAGAAAATATTTCAAGTTTTCACCTTTTACCGATCATTTTATGAATCTGCGTTTCGCGTAGATTATGACGGTATGCTCGCTTTATTTTTTCGGTATAGTTCGAAGTCTCGTTTTTAACCTTAAACGTCTGTTTAGTCTGATATTTTTATTATTATTTTATTTTTGATTTTTGACTTCTTGAATATTTTCTCTTTAATCTTCGTGACATGTAGTTTATTTTAATTTGTTCATTTTATTTTATCGGATAAATTTTCGTCCGTTTTTTATCGTTTTCGGTCAGTTTGTGTCTTTATTTTTAATTCAGAAAAAAATTCAGAAAAAATTATTTTAAATCGAGTTTTTTTTTTATATACTTTCAGGTTTATTTTATTTTTGTCATTCAGGGGCTTTTTGGTCACAAAAAATTATTGATTATACTATGCTTGATTCCTATTGGCTGTTGAATGAAATTGAGGATCCCTACATAAAAACAAAACCAAAAAAAAGCAATTGACAGTATATGTTTTTCATCCCTCTATTCCTCTCTCCTCACGCCTAATCCTTCCATCTCTTCTCTCTTTCATTTACTTCCTCTCTCTAACCATTCTATTTCTCTTCCCTCATTCTAACAACACCAACAACACAGCACAATATCAAAGGCTTGAAATTCTTCACATCATACTCACTCACTCCCCCAACCAATTTCATCGCTATGATCTCAGAAGAACCCTCACAAAATTGGTAGAAAAATCATTAGAGTAAAAAAAGATGGCTTTTTTCAATTTTGTGCTTCTCTTCTTTTGTTCCTTTGTTCTACTCTCTGCAAATGGTGAACCCAGCAGTAAAGGTGAAACCTTTATTGTTTCAAGCTTCAGCTACCCTCATACTAGGCTCAGACCATTTGATTTGCGCTATATTAGAGTTGACTTGCCGTCATGGTTTTCTTTGATGTCTATAGCAATGAATCCAGATGTAGACCTTGATGTCTCTAGAATCGAAAGAGTTCCAATGAGCACACTGCCAATAATATGCTTTAGAGACGGAGGTCCTCCACTGCCAGCCGCCCCCGTCACACGAAACCTCCTTCCCCTTTCCTTCCAATATCCAATTTCATTCATCTCATCCACCTGCTCAACCGGATTTCTGATTCTGTCATGGCTACTACCAGCGCTGGATCCAGCGATCCTACTACTAATAGACCACAAACGAAACGACCTAATTACTCAAAGTTTACACAACAAGAACTTCCAGCATGCAAGCCTATTCTTACACCACAAGCGGTTATTTCGGCTTTCTTGATTGTTATTGTCGTATTCATTCCTATTGGAGTTGCTTCGCTTATTCTTCACGAGATGTTGTTGGAATTGTTGATAGGTACGAGGATGCATGTGTACCGTCAAATTGGACGGACAAGGTAGCGTTCATTCAGAGTAATGCTGATAAAACTTGCACAAGGAAGCTGGAAGTGCCAAAGCGTATGAAGTCTCCTATCCATGTTTACTACCAACTTGATAACTTCTACCAAAATCATCGCCGGTATGTGAAAAGCCGAAATGATGAGCAGTTGAGGGGAACAAAAAAAAAACAAAAAAACCTCTCCCAACAAGTCTCTCCTCTCCGATCCCCCAATCCACAGATCCATGAACACACCACCACCATAACCCTCCACACCCCCCATAATCAAATTACACTAATACCCTTCCATAAACACAAAAATGAAGCTCTCAAATCGAATGTTCACAATAGCTTTAATCTCATCATGGTACACATCAAACATTGGCGTACTCTTACTCAACAAGTACCTCCTGAGCAACTACGGATTCAAGTACCCAATCTTCCTAACCATGTGCCACATGACAGCTTGTTCGTTGTTCAGCTACGTTGCGATTGCGTGGCTCAAAATGGTTCCAATGCAAACGATTCGGTCTCGGCTTCAGTTTTTCAAGATCGCTACTCTCAGTTTGGTTTTCTGTGTTTCGGTTGTGTTTGGGAATGTGTCGTTGAGGTATCTTCCGGTGTCGTTTACGCAAGCTGTCGGTGCTACTACGCCGTTTTTTACTGCCGATTCTGCAGCCAGCACTTCCGCCGTTCCCAGCTGCTCGAGGACCATACCCACGAATTCCGTTAGCTCCTTGTCTTCTCGAAGTTTCATCTCTCATTCAACCACCTTCCTCTTTGACACGTTTCGGTAAATGTATTTTTTTCTTCCATTTTTACCAATCTCTGATTTGTTTTGTTTAAGTGCAAATTTTGCTTGTTGTTGTCTATGAATGGGATGATATACTTGTTTCATTTAACTCTGCAAATCGAAGCTGATGTTAGTACTTGTTGACAGTTTATTACTTTCTCGGGTGATAACAAACGTGAATTTTATTGCAATTGTTTGTCTTAATGAGTTTAAAGGTTTCAATGTAGAATTTATTGTGTTGGCATCTTGTTTTTTTGAAACCGGATATCGAAGTTTCTTGTTGATATTGTTTTGTTTGTAATAAACTTGTGAGGTTCTCGATTATAATTTGTAATGACGATTCTTTTATTGGTCCTAATGTGGAGCGAAGTTTATTGTCGTGTCATGTTTTGTTGGATTTCAATCTGAAGAAGTTTTAGTAATAAACCTGGTTGTATTTGAGTTTAAAATTCATATTAGAAAATTCAATTGTGATACCATTGTTTTGTTGAGTTCGAACATATTTGCGTTAAATCTTATCGAATGATGATATATTACTTGGTTGCTTCCCAAATTTGTTTCGATTTATTTTAGTTCGCTTTGAGCTCAACTTTCTATGTTTCGATTTTGGCTTGAATAGTAGCATGAGTTTCTTTGGCTTTAGCTCATTTGTGAAGTAAAATGTTCAAATAATCGATTGTTTGGTTCTTGAATTGTTCATGTGCATCATGGAAATTTCATTTCGATTTATACCTTGCCGAAACTTTAATTCAAAACTTTTTTTTATCACTTTTGAACTTAACATAATTTTGGCATGAGTTTATTAAATTGTCGGTATTGATGTTGCCATGTTGTTTGAGTGATTTTAAAAAGTGATTTTGATGATGTTTCAAATTGAATTCAATTCACAAAGTTTGTTGGTTTAATATTAGTGTTTATACATAAGGTTGAAATCACTTTGAAATTAATTTACATGAGCTTTTTATGCATAATTTGTTGTTGTCCAACTTTTGATAATGCTGATTTTTGTGTGTGTTTACATTGAACAATATCATGAATTCTTGATTTTGATTTGTGTAAACATTCATTTGTTCATATGCATCATACAAGTTCATTTTGATTTTTATACTTTGTGATTACTAACGTAAATTCAAATCTTGTTGCAATTTCATTCATTTTAATTTTTATACCGCTTATGCTACTAACGCGTTTGCTACTGTGAAGGTTTCCAAAAAAACGTTTCAAGTATCCATTCTCACATAACGTATCCATAATTCCTACACTTCTCCTTTTACCTTTTTATTGTATTTCATTATTTTTATTTTATTTGGTATTGTAAATATACACCTGTACATAATATTTTGACTGTCTATTCACTTCACTTGTAAATAAATTCAGGTTTTGAAAATATTATTTTCATTGCATTGTGATTTTATTTTTAATTCCAATTAACTTCTGAAAATTGTGCGGACGCACATAAGTTTCCCGTGTTGTTAGACTTTGTCGGTATATCTCTTGTGATGCAGGGATTCTTATCTGACACCGTGAGCTTTATCCACCGCCTTTGCGCTTTATCTGATGCTTGGAGTATTATCTCACATTAGGTTTTTTTGATGATGCTGTCGGCTTGTGATTTATTTTCACCTAAGGTTTGATATACTTTTAGCTTATTTATCCGTCTGTGGTTTTAACTCCAAGGGAAAGATTTAAATGTGTTGACTTCACGTCATCAAATACATCTCATCCGATCGTGCGAATACCCTTTTTCATTTTTTGTTTGTTTACTATTTTGATAAACTCAAGATAATTTTCCCAAAAGACTCCATTTTCAAACTCACACCTTTTAAGTCAAAACTTCGACGCTAGGTCGTCGTATCTTCAAAAATCTCGTCCATACCCATCTTTTGGCCAAACGAATCATTTTAATCAAACAAACAATTTTAACCAAAAATAGATATTTCAAAAGGTTCATGCGGAGTACCGCAGATGCATTGGGTGCTAATACCTTCCCATTGTATAACCAACCCCCGAACTTTCGATCTCTTTCAAAAAACGCATTGTATTTTTATTACTTTTAAGTATTATTTTACATTGTATATTTTAGGGTTTTATTTCGCTGTTTTCCCTTTTCCCTTGGAAATAATAAAGCGCGGTGGCGACTCTTGCTTTTGCGAGTCAAGTTAATTAATAGCTTGATCTCCGATTTTCACCGCTACAGAATTGGCGACTCTGCTGGGGAAAGATTGACCTCTTGCTGGTCCATCCCTAAGTGGGTTAAGCCTAATTTGTTTTATCTGTTTTATCATTATTTGATTATTTGATTATATGTATATATTGTGATTATTTGGGTGTTGATAATATTTACAAAGGACAAGTCCTGTACCCGGACTAAGTTGCACTTAGGAATAGGATGGACGGTATAGTCATGTTAACTTTGAGGGAGTAATCCCGAAGAAGGAGGCATGAGATCCCCCACTCGGTGGAAGGCCCTTTTGAACGTAATACTTGTTTACCGAGTAATCGGGAAGACATTATTATTTTCGACCTGGGAGCCAGAGAAGCTGGGAACCGTAGAACCCTAACCCATCTTGGCCTTTTAGGTGTAGCGCGGAGATTATAACGGAGTAATCCAGAAGTAATTGTTACGTGATGCTACGCTCGGATGAGTTTCTCTTGAGAATATTGCTGATTATTGAGTAATCAAGACGTTGGTAATATCCGAAGGAGGAATGTAGACCCCGGGAACTCTTAGAACCTTGTTCTACAGGTGTGATTAAACCGTTAGTACATACCGTGGGGGTGTTCCTTATCTTGACTCCATGCTCGTGACGTTGAACCTTTTGACTTTATTTGTGACCTTGCTTGTGGTTGTTGCATAGCCATGCATTCATGCATCCATAAAACCCTTTTCACTTGACTTTGAAGGAATTTGGAGGTCTTTCTTTGTAAACATCACAAGTTTCGTCAAGATCAATGGATCTTGGGTGTTGATAGGGCGAAAACCCTAATCCACCAAAATGGATGATTGATCTTGATGATAACTTGATCAATGTTTGGAGCCAATTTAAAATTCATCTTCTATCTTCATACTTTGATGTTTACAACTTAATATCTTGAGTTCCTTGAAAATCAAATAAAAACTCTCTTTTGCATATCATGCATCATTCTACATTTTGGTTTCACTTTCAAAGGTCTTTTTCCAAGTCTTATTTTTCCTTTGGTCTCACCAGTACAACACTAACGCTAAGAGAACAATGGAGAATATCAAGCAAGAGATTTCTGAACTCCGTAGAGAGATGACTATTTCGAAAGCTGGTATGGAGCGCTTAACTGGTTTGGTTGAAATTATGGTTGCCGCCCGAGTCAATCCTTCTAAGAAAGAAGAAGTGATGGAAAAAGTCTTCACTGAAACTCTGAAATCATGAGAAGATGATAATTAATGCGCCTAGTGACTTTCCTGACAAGGTGAATGTGGGAGTGCGTCTAGAAGAAGATGTCTGAAAGGGATGTTTATATGAAGATGGTAGCTCAGCTAATGGTGTGAGGAAGTTTGATAATAACTTTTCCAAGAAGAGAACCAGAGGAAGAAATAATCATCGTCAGAATCATCATGTTTCTCCTATTCATCAACAGAATCAGCAAGCCCCTAATCAGAGGAAAACCCAGTTTGATCCAATTCCAATTACCTATACAGAGTTGTTCCCTATCCTGATGCAGAGGAATTTGGTTCAGACCCGACCTCCACCGAAGGTTCCTGAGAAGATACATTGGTACTACAAAGCTGATTTGGCTTGTACTTTTCATCAAGGTGCTTCTGGGAATGACTTGGAGGGTTGCTTTGCTTTGAAGATTGAGGTTCAGAAGTTGGTCAGAAGTGGTATCCTGTCATTCAAGAACGTTGGTTTTGAAGTTCAAATCAAGCATGTGCCGAAGAGTAAACACGATTGATGGTCACTCTGAGTTTTGAAGGATGTTTTCGGTAATTCAAGTCCAGATGGAAAGCCTTCCTAGATTATTAACTTATTCATGCTTTTTGTAATTTTTCTTGTTTATGAAAACATTGTTTGCATGTAAGAACTTGTTTGCATCTGAATGATTATCTTAATACAATGGGTATGTTTGTCTTGAAGAAATTCATTCGTTTCACTCATATTTGTTTTCAAATTTCAAATTTCTTTTTGCATTATGATACCAACTTGTTGCCCATTCTCTTGCCTAGGCAGAGATTGAAGGGAGGATGATGATCTAAAGAACACAAAATCTCTGGTTGTTTGCTTTTGGATAAAATCTTGCTGATGATGTACAGAAATTGTTTCAAATCCCTAAACACCGGAGATATAAGGAAGATAATCCCTTGCTAACCCCTTTTGAGCCTTTGAAGCAGAAGTTCCTTTTCTATACGAAAAAACCTTGAATTTTAACCTGGGGCAGGGTAGTTTTTAGTTAATTTGACTGAGTGTTCAAAATTCATAAGGAAGATGTTTTGAAGAGAAACTACGAGGGCTATCCTTCATGTATAATGAATCTAGAGGACGTGGAACCACGATGTTATCCCTCATTCATCAAGAAACGAGACAATCACAATCCTCTCAACAAGCAAAGACAAGCTAATGTCACACATTTTGTTCAAAAAGTCAAAAATCAAGAAAAAAGAAAAGCCTGCTAAGTCAAAAAAAACATGAAAACGTGTGACTTAGGCAAAATTAAGGCATCCCGCTGGACTATCAATTCAAAAGAATTAGTTCAGGCAAAAGTTAGGGAAAATAAAATTGCAAAGAAAAGGACTGCAAAGAAAAGTCCTCAGCAAAGAACAAATTGATGACTACAAACACGAAGACATAAGGGTGGTTTTTATTCCGAAAGCCTCGTCGTTTCCTTGACCGTCACAAAATCCTTTTGAGAGATGAACACTCATGTTGAATTAACTGAACATAGAATTGGAGAACATCATGAAGAATGGGTGGGCACCAAATATTTTGAGCCTTAAAATCTTTTTTCTAAAAACCATGAACCAGACCACGTTACAACCTTCAAAAGTCCTAATTGAAGCAAGGTTTTTTTGAAAGCATACTTCAATGAGATAGTGTTCCTGACTCCCATGAATGTTCTAAATAGTTATGTTGCCACCGTTAGGAAAAAGAGATGTCCTACTGATTAACTTAGGTTTTAGGATAAATAGACTTTGACACTTTCATGTAATTGTTAAGTCCCTTCCCCTCCTCCAGCTAATTGCAATGAGTTAATGGACCCTAACTCAAATGAAATCACCATGTTATACTTGAACGTTGCCGTGATGAATGATGCGCAACCTCTCCCGCTAGAACATTGTCCATATGTGGATTTATTCTATTACAATACTGAAGATGTAAGGAATTTTCGCGGTGAATATAAGTGTCTGGATGTAGGGATATTGCAAGTTTGATGCACGTAAGTATATAGTTAAATATACACATTAACATTTTTTGTATTTCCTCAATTAATTTATTCATTTTCTTTAACCATTTAGGTACATTCACCGTGTTTGTATAGAGTTGAATAAATCGAATATTTATGGAATCTTGGATCCGCTTTTTATTCGATGGGCATATAATGAACCAAAAGACATTCAAGAGTACTTGAAAAAATGGTTAAATGAGGGAGGAAAAGAATGTTACTTCACACTATTTCTCTGTTCGTAAGTATATTTTTATAATTGATGTTTATGTATTATATATTTAGTTTTATTTTAGCAAATACTAATAATATATATGCTCATGTTTATTCAATGGTCATTATCAATTGATCATAATATCATTTAAGACGAATACGATAACTGTATTGTGTTCCTTGCATGATCCACTCAACAAGAAAATTAATGAGATTATTAATTCGTAACTGTATGTTTAATTCATTTTCTTTGATATTGTAAGTAGTTTAGCATGTAATGTGTTTAATTCATATTCAATATACAGTGTTGTGAAGCAAGTGAATATGATGAACAATGTTAGAAGAAAACCCTCATGGATCTCTCATAAAGTAAGTGAACTGATTACCTATTTTTTTCATTTACATTCATGTGTTGTTACATTCATGTATGGTTACATTCATTTGTAGACGAGGAAATAACCTGAGACATACGAGTGTGGGTATTATGTCATGAAACACATGTTAAACATTGACTTTGCCGCATTGTTGATTCATGGGATAAGGTATATATGTCATAATATGTTTACATATATTAATATATAAGTTGACATATATTTTAAACATTTTTTTTCTCTTTCTTATGTAGATGTTTAACGATGTAATCTCATTCCTCGTTGAGGACTTTGTCGATCTTCGTAAATGTTGGACGTATATCCACAATGTGCTTAAGGGTCCTGCAATTTGATTTATTGAGATGTGCTAATGACTTTTAATTTTTGTATATGATGATGTGAATATTACTTTTGACTTAAACATATTGTCTTTGATGTAAATATTAATTTTGGCTTTTGATGCACAGTGTTAGCTGTTTTTTATGCTCTTTCTGCATGGTTAACAAAAATACAGGTTGCTGTAAATTATCAGACATGGTTATAATAGTTACAGGATAAAAAATCGGAAGAATTTGAGAAGCAGAGAATTGCAAATTTAGAACATAGGATGTTTTGACAGAGGTTATAAAACCTAATCGTGATTGTATATTGAACGGTAATCAAAATAATATAAATTACAAAACATTTTTGTTGAAAATCGAACGTGGTACCTTTAGTTCTATCACAACTGTTTGGTTAAAAAACCATTGTAAAATGGCATGCACTTTCTAAAATACAAAAATGGTTCCATGATCGTGATTGTAATTACCGCATATACAACTACATTCTACATAACAACGTCTGGTCCTGCATGGTTATATATCTTTTCTAACCATTGTTAAATGAGTTTTCCGTAGTATTGTTAGTTGAACATTTATATGCAGTGTTAAAACTTGTCTTCTCAATGAATTTTATCATCTACAAACTGGTGATACTTCAAAACTTCCTCTCCTTTGTTATTACCCTATCATGGTATGTTCATAATCCTATCCAAACATAGAAACTAAATCTATAACAAAACCTACAGAATCCACAACATAAACCTCATCAGTAACATGATCACAAAACCTACAGTATATCAAATTTTCTGAGGTAGCAATAGGTTTATTATAACACTTGATTAACATTTCTATGCAACATCAACTCTTAAAATTAATACCTTCAATAAATTTCATCTAAACACAAATAATAATGTTGTACACAGGCATATAATCAAGTGAAAAAAATGATGAAGCCCTGCAACGCAACAGTATAAAAACATAATGCAAAACTTCACAGCCAAGAAATCTAATTGGTAGTTATTTTTTAATCATGAAAGGATGGTGATGCTTTCACAGGCTTCCAGTCATGAGTGACTAACTGGACTAAGTTTCACTTATTTTTGAAGTTCCTTAATCTCATTCTGGATTGCCAACTATCATTCTCACCCCAATTACACTTCTGACAAAGTTAATCTAGGCAAGGCAAAATAAAACGCTTAAAGTTTAATTAAGAAAAATTGAAAAAGATAAGAGATATTTATGATAATAAAGTGATGTAAGTGTAGAACTCACTGTAACAAAACACATTATTTCCATTCTTAATCTACACCATCAAAGCACACTGAAGAGTAAAACTAATCATGACAAAATGTATGACAGTTAAGGATGATTAACAAAAGATAACATAAGTCAATTCAAACATACCCTAAATTGTAAAGTCTATTTTTAGAGCTTCTTATTCAAAAGTATAGATCACATTATGTCAAAAGATAAAACACAATTCTTAAGAGTTTCTCATGTATGTCAAATGCATTCTTGTGAGATTAAAATAATATCGCATAAATTTGATACTTACCTGCTAGTGCTACAACAATGATAGAAAGATCCTCATGCACTCAGAGCAACACGCAAACACCCCCAGTAAAAGTAACAGCACACGACACTGCATTAGGACCCAAATCTTTACCTTATTCTTCTTTCACATTCTTCACGGCATTATAATAAAAATAAAAAACATATAGTTATCTTTATAATTATATTTTCTGGATCTATTTCAATAGATCTAAAATTAACATATAAAAATATTTTCATGTTGGTGAATAAAAATTATCGAAATTCTATTGGAATAAAAATCACAACAGAAAACATAAACTACACAAATCAACACTCCTGAAAATCAACCAAAAACGTATAAGATGAGAATATAGAACTTACAGATTAAAGTTGGGATGAAGAACAATTATAGAGTTTGAAATATATGGAACCATCTTAATATGATTTAGCAGATAATCAAACGGTTGCATCTTGGGAAAGGATGTTTTTTTGTTGAAAATCGTTCCAAGTACTCAATTTAGTGGATGGCTGCTCATATTCCCCAGCCAGCATTAATGTTGCAACATAATAAATGTGATAAGCGGGATAAGGGTTTAGTGGGATATTAGGGTAATAAAAATAATATAAAATCCAACAAAAAAATTTCAGTGTGCCACATCAACGATATTTAATACCAAATGAATATAAAGCAAGAACGGTGCAAAAAGTCAATTTTATCCATTGTAATTAGATTAACGTAGGCTTTTAATCAGAGGGCTTATCGCGTAACTTTCAAATATTTTACTTTTTATATATTTATAATAGACTAACTTACCACTGCACAACTTCAAAGTCGTGTAAATATTTTCTTATAATATATTTTTCTATAAAAATAAAGAGAGAAGATAAAACTGTACTAAATCCTGTTAGTGCGTGAGACACTTTTAGTGAGGAGAGAAAGAGAGAATGATAAAGGAAATAAGAATTTGTATTATTCAGATGTACAAATAATGATACACACTATGACTTTTTGTATACAACCTTAATTGGGATTGGGCTAACACAACTTGGATTATATTAAATATTAAATCTAATCAAATCTAATCTAATCTAATTTAATATTTCAACACACCCTCATAATCTAAGTTGTCGAACATCCTCAGAAATAGTCAATCTGAACTATTCCTAATTTCTGTCTCAAATTCAGGAATCTGTCGATCTTCAATCCTTTGGTGAAAATGGCGGCCAACTGTACTTCACTTGAGCAATGCCTAACTTCAAGTTCACCTTGATTTACTTTTTCCCTCGAGAAGTGAAACCTTGCTTCAATATGTTTACTTCTTCCATGCAGAACAGGATTTTTCGCTAGATTTATGGCTGACTTGTTGTCGATTTGCAATACTAGAGGTTTCTTCACTTCGACAGTCATTTCTTCAAGTACAGATCTGATCTAAATTGCTTGACATGCAGCATAGGATCCTGTTATATATTCAGCTTCACACGATGACAATGCCACCACAGGTTGCTTCTTCGAACACCATGATATTGGGGAACCAAATACTTGAAAGAAATATCCAGTTGTGCTTCTTCGATCTTCCTTATCTCCACACCAATCAGCATCTGAAAAACAATTAACTATTGCTTCTTTGCCTTCAGAATCTCGTCGAAATAGTATTCCAGAATTTATTGAACCCTTCAAATATCTCAGGATTCTTCTTGCAGCCTTCATATGTGATACTCTTGATTCACCCATATATCTGCTTACTAATTCGACTGTGAAATCTATATCAAGTCGACTGTTGCACACATACCTCAGAGATCCCACAATTTGCTTGAACAAAGTTGCATCGACTTTGTCTTCCTCTCCATTCTTCTCCAACTTCACATTTGGTTCGACAAGTGAGGATGCAGGATTCGAATCATCCATTTTGAATCTCTTGAGTATCTCTTTGACATACTTTCTTTGACGTAGCACCGTACCTTTCTTCGACATTTAAAATTCCATTCCTAGAAAATAAGACAATTTTTCTAGATCCGATATTTCAAATTCCTTCGTCATCAGCTCTTTGAACTTCGACAAGTTCTCCAAACTATTTCCAGTTACTAGCAAGTCATCAACATACAAGCAAATGATTGTTATATCATGTGCTATAACCTGAACATAGACACCATACTTTGATTTGCATTTGACAAATCCTAATTTGACTAAGTATGAGTCGATCTTCTTGTTCCATGCCCTAGATTCCTGCTTGAGGCCATATAGCGCTTTGTGCAATCTATATACTTTACTTGCTTCCTTCTGAATCACAAACCCAAGAGGTTGTGTAACATAAACTTCTTCGTCTAAAGGACCATTCAGAAATGCTGATTTCACATCTAGATGGAATGTTGACCAGTCTTGGTTGCATGCCAATGCTACTACTAGTCGAACAGTCTCTAATCTTTCTACTGGAGAAAATACTTCAGAGTAGTCAAGTCTTTCTCTTTGAATAAAACCTCGAGCTACTAATCTTGCTTTATGTCTTGCTATTGACCCATTTGCATTGTTTTTCAACTTGAACACCCACTTTACTTCGATAGCTTTTGTATGTGGTGGCAATTCGACTAACTCCCATGTGTTGTTTCTTTCGATTGACTGTAACTCTTCGACCATAGCTAACTTCCACTTGTTAATCTTCAAAGCTTCGCTATAGTTGATTGGTTCAGCACCTGCAAGTAAAGAAAAATGAACTAATTCTGCATCTGATGTGATTTCATCATCACCCACCACTTTATAGTCATGAAGTCTTGTTGGAAGAACTCTATTTCTTTGAGGTATTTGGCTTGTTTCAGCCACAACCTCTTCGACTTCGACTGTGACGGGAGTGTCAGTAACCGCTTCTTCTTTGACTTCGACTAGATTCTCAACAATTCCTTCGACCTCTACTTCATTAGTTTCTTTGTCGAAATCAAAGTTCATTAATGATTTGTTAATTGAATTGCTAGAATTCCAATCCCGGGCAGAATTTTCATTAATCACAATATCTCGACTCAACACAATCTTCTCATTAACTGGATTGAATATTCTGTATACACCAGTTTTATGATATCCTACCAGAATCATAGGTTCACTCTTGTCATCAAGCTTCCTTCTCCTTACATCAGGAACATGCTTGTAACACATAGAGCCAAACACCTTCAAGTGACTTACTGATGGTCGTTTGCCACTCCACACTTCTTCGGAAACCTTGTTCTTCAATATCTTAGTAGGACACCTATTCAAAATATAAACTTCAGTCGTAACAGCTTCTCCCCATAAAGATTTTGGCATATTCTTTTCCTTCAGTATGCATCTCGCCATATCTAATATGGTTCTATTTCTTCTTTCAGCAATCCCATTATGTTAAGGTGTGTAAGTAGCAGTTACCTCATGATCAACACCATGTTCTGCACAAAAATCTTCAAACATCTTGGATGTGTATTCGCCACATCCATCTGTTCGCAGAACTTTAATCTTCTTCTCACTCTAGTTTTTTACAAGTATCTTGAATCTCTTAAATATTTCGAATACTTCGTCCTCTCGTTTTATCACACAGATCCACAGCTTTCGACTAAACTCATCGACAAATGAAATAAAATATCTGTTTCCACCAATTGTATGTTCTTCAAATGGACCACATACATCTGAATGCACCACTTCGAGAATGCATGATGATCTCATTGACATAGTCGAAACGAAATAATTTATGGATTGCTTTCCCATTAAACAACCTTCACAAATTTTTTCAGGAATCTCAAGACTTGGAATACCAGTAACCGTATTTTGAGTAATCAGTTGATTAAGTGATCAAAAATTAAAATGTCCAAACCTTAAATACCACAACCAACTATCCTTGTGGTCGACAATAGTTTTCAAACATTGAACTTCTGTCGAACTGATCATAGTCTTAAATGTCATATTCTTCGACAATGAAGATTTTAGGACCAAATTGTTCTTTGTGTCGAACAGTTTCAAAACTCCATCTTTCATGAAAACTGAGAAACCTTTTTCAACTAGTTGTCCAACACTTAAAAAGTTGCATTTCATTCCAGGTACATAGAGGACATCTTTGATCAAAGCTTTTCCTCAATTACTCATTTGAAAGACTATGTTGCCAGTACCTTCTACTTGTAACGAACTATTATCAGCAAGTTTTACCTTGCTCTTCTTCGACTCGTCAAAATATGCCAACCACTCCTTTCGACCAGTCATGTGGTTCGCGCAGCCTGAGTCGAGAAACCAGATATTGGATTCAACATGGTTATCTGCAACTGCAGCCATAACCATCATACCACCTTCAGAATCATTTGAATCTTGGCGTGCAAGGTTCGCTCCATCGTCCTTGCCTTTCGATCCCTTGTCTTTTCTGTACCAATAATTCTTGACCAAGTGTCCCCACTTTTCACAATTATAACACTGCATACCTTTCTTATCTTGTTTGTCCTTTCGATAGTTTCCTCCTCCCCTTTTCAAGGATTCAGAAGATCTATCTTCGACCTTATTATTATGGGAATTCGAACAAGACTTCTTGCCATGAGTCTTATCGAACTTGCCTTTGAATTTGTTGGAACCACCATCTTTTTCCATGATTGAGCTTGTAGTGCTTGTATCGAGTCCTGAACTCCTTTCCTTTCGACAATCCTCATCTCATGCGCCTCCAACGAACCAACCGAATCTTCCACTTTAGTGGTTTCAAGATTATTGGATTCTTGAATAGCTACGATAACGTGATCAAAGTGAGAGGTCAACATTCTCATTACCTTCTCAACTATCATCTTATCAGTAATGGTTTCAACACAACCCTTCATGAGATGGACGAGTTTCTGAACCTTCGAAACATATTCTGCAACTTTTTCATATTCTCCCATCGACAACAACTCATATTGTCGATGCAAGGTTTGTAATTTTACAACCTTGACTTTCTCACCTCCTTCGAAATACTTTACCAGAATATCCCATGCCTCTTTCGTTGTTTCAGCATGAGAGATTCTGTCGAAGTTAGAAGCATCGGCAGTCGTTTGAATGCAATAAGAAGCCTTGCAATCTTTCTTCTTGACTTCGTTGTGGGCTTTTAATTTGTTCGTCGGTTGCATTTGCATCCAACGCAGGAACGCCGTCGGTAACCACTTCTAGGTTTTCATAAGGATTGCATATGTTTTTTCCATCGGATCCAATTTTTTCCGTCAAGCATTGGAAGAGAATTTGGAATGCCCTTATCACTAGCCATCTTCGCAGCGGTTGATTTACTTTCCCTAGAAAAAAGATCTCTGACGCGAAATTCTTGAAAACTTGATCAAGAACAATAATCGAAAGCTCTGGATACCAATTTGTTAGTGCGTGAGACACTTTTAGTGAGGAGAGAAAGAGATAATAATAAAGGAAATAAGAATTTATATTATTCAGATGTACAAATAATGATACACACTATGACTATTTATATACAACCCTAATTGGGTTTGGGCTAACACAACTTGGATTATATTAAATTTTAAATCTAATCAAATCTAATCTAATCTAATTTAATATTTCAACAAATCCTATATTCTCGAAAGTCATATCCTAATAAACATAAGCATCAATGGATTCCTAAATCCACGAATACTGTAAATTATTTATTTGAAATATGACCCATACACTTACGGTTTTGATTAAAGTAGTGTTAACATTTCCTCTGGTAAAATAATTTTATAAAAGAAAGTTGTATAGTCTTTCATACCATGCTCTAAGAGATTGTTTCAGATCATGCAATGATTTCTTAAGTTTGAAAACAAAATCTGGATTTTAGTGATTTTCAAAAATAGAGGCTGGTGTACATATACTTCTTCAGTTATGTAACCATTAAGAAATGAACTCTTAACATCCATCTGATTCAAGAAGATGTTACGGCTAACAACAAAAGAAATTAAGAGACGATTAGACTCTAACCTGACAATTGGTGCAAAGGTTTTTTTATACTTAATCCCTTCTTCCTAATGATAACCTTGTGCCACTAGTTTGACCTTGTTTGTTACCACTTCTCCTTTCTCATTGAGCTTGTTTTGGAAGACCTAATTCGTCCCAATAAAATAGGTTCTTTTGGGTCTTGGCACAAGATCACACACATCATTTATGGAGAATTTATTAAGTTCTTCTTCCATTTCTAGAATCCATTATAATTTCATAAGCGCTTCATCAACTTTTGTAGGTTCTATGAGGGACACCAAACCCAGAAGCGTCTCTTCAAAAGGTTTGAAAGAGGAACAGGTTCTAACGGGTTCAGTCTTGTCACCCATAATTAATTCTTTAGAATGTGAAGATCTTGGGATGTGCTTCCTCAAAGGAGTCTGAACTTCAATAGCTTCTGGTTAAACATCATCAGAATCCTTTGTCTTAGTTTCTTTAGCAACAACTTCTTCACCTTCAGATCATGACTAGGTGATTTACAAATATGTAAACTTCTCAACTAGCTTTTACTTTTCAGGCTCAAGCTTATCATCAAATATAATATGAATTGATTGCTCAATAAATTGTGTTTCTATGTTATATACTCAATAACCTCTTGAGCATTCAGAGTATCCTACCATTAAACACTTATGTGCTTTAGAATCAAACTTGTTAATACTTTCCTTAGTGTTCAAAATAAAATAATCACATCCAAAAGGATGAATATATGGAATGTTGGGTTTTCTGTTCTTCCATAATTCACATGGAGTCTTACCCAGAATATGTCTTATAGAGATCATGTTTTAAATGTAACATGTTGTGTTAACTGCAATATCCCAGAAATGCTTAGCCATGTTAGTCTCATTGATTATGGTTCTGGCCATTTCTTGCAAAGTCCTATTCTTACTCTCTACAACTCTATTTTGCTATGGATTTCTAGGGTAGGAGAAATTATGGGAAATTCCGTTTTCATCAAAAAAAATTCAAAATGTTTATTTTCAAATTTGCCACCATGATCCCTTCTGACTTTAATAATTTTAAAATCCTTATTACTTTTCACTTGAGAACATAAGGTAGAGAACACAGAATACGACTCATCTTTATGTATGAGAAAGTTAACCCATGTCCATCTGTTGAAGTCATTAACAATGACTAAACCATATTTCTTACCATTGACAGAAGCAGCTTTCACTGGTCCAAAAAGGTCAATGTGTAAGAGTTACAAAAGCCTAGAGGTAGAAACAACATTCTTAGTTTTAAAAGAAGTTTTTGAAAACTTGTCTTTTTGACATGCTTCACAAAGAGCATCTGAAGAGAACTTTAAATTAAGAATGCCTCTGACTAAATCAAGCTTATTTAGCTGAGAAATATTTCTCATGCTAACATGGTTCAATCATCTATGCCATACCCATTTCTCTTCATTAACAAACATGAGACACTTAAAATTTTGTTCTTTAAGAACATAAAGTCTAATCTTATAGATGTTGTTCTTCCTTTTGCCATTACATCCTTTTGACTACAACTTTTAAGGACTTTTGATTAAAGATTATATCATAACTGTTGTACCCCAAAATTTTCCCTCTCATTTTATCAATATTTCCCCTCACAAGACTCTTGGACTCCAGACCAAATTAGGGTTTGCTCTGCTCAAGACCTCACCTTGCACTGATGACCTGAAATTAGGGTTTGAGTTTGCACAGGGATTTTTGAACTTCTAATGCCTCATGTGACTTTCATACTTCATATTGGACCTATAAGATTGCTCATACCAAGTTTCAAGCCTTGAATCAAATTTTTGCCCAGTCAATTGGACAATTGACCCAAAATCAGCTATATTGGGGAAAAAAAGTCAAATGTGGCCAATTTACAGTCAAACCTCATAATTTTTTATCCACATCAACATTATAGACTCATATGAACCATTTGATCAAGTTGGGACCACAACTCCTCAAGAAATTTGATCAGATCTTCAAAAGGGAAAATTTGTCATTTTTAGAGTTTTGACTGTAGAAGGGCAATTTTTGATTTTTTTACCTAGCCAATGGAAAATTGGGTTCAAGCATGGATTCAAGGACTCAATGGCCTAATCTTGACCTAATCACAAGGTTCAAAAGATCTCAAAAGTATTGAATTGACAGATGAATTTTCCAGTCAACTGATCAAAAATCAATTGTACACTGAAAAGTCAAACTTTGACAATTTGGTCAAAATCAAGTGCCAAGGGTCATTTTTCATCAAGATGTGTCAAAACATGAAACTTTTTCACCAAGAAACTTAATTTTGGAAATTAGAGTTTAAGATTGAAAATTTTCATAACTTAGAAAATTTCTAAGTTATGGAAATTTCTTATTTTTTCCCAACTTTTCCAAACTTTTTCACCATGATGAAATTGGATTCAAGGAAAACATCGAACATGAAAGTTGTAGTACTCCACAAAATCTACAACTTTGATTCATAAAGTTTTCCTAAAAGATTCTTTTATCTCAAGTTATGATTTTGTGAATAAGGGCCCATGAAACTTTTAACTTAGTGAAATTTTGCCCTAGTTTAGGCAGGATTTTGACCTATCTTCATGGCAATTTTTCACATAGCTCCAAGTGGAATCTCCAAATTCATTTCAAATATGGATTGTATAGAATGTTACAAGATTTCCAAGATGTCCAAGAACTCTCTAAGAACATTCATGGTTAGGGAGAATCGAAAGTTTGAAAATGGCAAATCATCACTTTTGTCCAAGGCATTTTGCACATTGCTACAACTTGCAAATCTGTCCAAAGCATGCTTGTACTTGGTTTACAGGTTCTAATCCTTTCTACACTCATAAATTAAATGCAAATACAATGGTTAATGGTATTGTTTTGGTCTTTGGAACTTTGTACAAAGGTTTAATCCAAAAATGGCAAAAAGGTTGCAATACCATTTCCATAAAGCATGCTTTATGCATTTTTGTTTGTCTTGAGCCATGGACCCATTTTCTTGCTGCAAACAAAGTCCATAAACATCAGAAAAGGTTTACCAACTCTCAGCAGGCCTCAAGCTAGCTTGTACAACCTTGGCATTGTCATTTCAACTTTTGCTTCAAAAACAAGTCAACTTGCAAAAGGTCCATAACTTTGGTATCTGATAAAAACAAGTCTTGTGTTCATTTGAAACAAGTTCAACACATTGTAGCAAGCAGAATACACGAGTTACAAGCCTCTCAAACACCCAAATACACCAAAACACCAACTTCTGCCCAAAACAGGGCATTTTCTGCAAACACCAAGCCAAAACATATTTGCCTCGTGCGTTTTGTCCCAAACCACTTCAGACACATTGCATACATCCCATCTAAGCTACCCAAGCCCTTCTCAAGTAACTGTAACTTCATTTTCAAGCTTCACCATTTTCAATTTTTGAGTTTGCAGGTTGAGTTCTATAGGGACATTCAGGTCATTTCAAAGCAAGCTAAGCATTGGGAAAGGTCAAAGGAACATCAAGAAAGCTCAAAAGTCCTTCAGGCCTCATTCAAAGTTGTTGCATTGCCATATTCGAACTTGACTGAAACAGGTAATTTTAAAACTTTTATCTCCTTATTTAAGAATCATTAGGCTTAGGTTTGTGAAGCAAAAATGTAGTCCTTAAGTTGCTTGAACTGTACATATGCATGGGCTCCATTTATATTGACTGAGCTAGGAGTATTTGATAGTTGAACTTACTTAAAAAACTAGGTCATAAATTTGGGGCAATGAAATTCTATCTGGTCTTTGAGAGTTAGATCAAGTTTTTTATATCATTAGAATCGTGTGATGATGAGCTATAACTTTCATGTTGTGAGTTTTGGATTTCAAGCAAAGAACAGAGAAAACAGGATCCAACTACAGAACCATGGCACGCGCGCGTTCTGAGGATAGGGACGAAGTGTATTTGGGCCAGGCGCCTTGGGCCTCTTACTTTTGACACCCCCATGCTTGCTTTCTGCACCCCTTGGCCCATTTGTTTTATTTTTGTATATTTTTTATTTCTTTTATATTTTCTGACTTTATATATTTTTTCTAAATATTAAAAATCACCAAAAATATTTTCTTAATTTTTACATTTTTATTTTATTATTTTTATTATTTTTTATGACAAAACTAATAGTTTATTAGGTTAAATACTTTTATTTTCTTAAATAAATTTGTAAATAATATTAAAATATTTACATACTTTTATTTTATTATATTTATACACTTAAATTAATATTTCCATACAATATTTTTTTTAAAACATTTTTGTATATATTTTATTTATTTTCTTATACATAAAAATGAATAAATAAATAATATAATATATTTTCTTCTAAAACCAAAAACTAGGGTTTCCACCCTTTTCAAAAATAATCATTTTTATTTTCTTACTTTTTTAGGCCATAAATAAACTTATTTTTACATGCATAAAATAATTACAAAAATATTTTGCATATTTATATTTTATTGTATATTTAAATAATTGTCTATTTATTTATTTGTGCAATATTTCAATTTGGTTGTAATAATAGTTTTAGGGTTTTATTTTGTGCAAATATCCCCCTATTCAAACTTGTATCCCCCTCCCCATAATATTGTTGTAATAGTCTTAGATTTACTTTTACACAATTTATCGTATTATATGCATGATAGTAAGATTAGGGTTTTGTATGCAAAGACCAAAATCAAACAATTAGGAAGACCTAAACACAAGACAAAAATGCATGAAAAATGACAACACAATGCACACAAGCACCCCTAGGGTTTCATCCACTTTGTTGCCTTAAAATGGCCATGGTATGCATGCTAGGTATCTTGGCAAAACAAAAACAAAATAAAATATCATAGTCCCTCGATGACGCTATCTTGGTTGCCTATACAAAAATGATCTAGTCCCTCAAAAAACTTGCTAAGATACTTGGCAATATTGTTGTCATGGTCATACGATGACCCACGCCCGTCCCGTTTAACATCCAAAGATAGAGTTGTTTACCAAATACAATGGTAAAACAACAATGTCAAAGGGTTAAAAATGTGTAGGAAAGATCTTTGAGTAGGGTAGACAACTCCTAGTTACTTGATCAATTTGCAAACCATCCTTGCTATTTTCAAACATCACCCAACACATTTTCAAAACATTTTCCAAACAAACTTTCAAACATAGAAACATTTTTCAAAAGACAAACACCTTTGTATATATTCAAACAAGAATCATTACAAAGGTTACCTAAACAAAGGCCTCTTTCAAAATATTTTCAAAAACCACACACAAAAGAACCATTTCAAACAATTGAAAAGCAAAAGCAAGTGATCTAAAACAAGTAACTAAGAGCCCATAGAAAACCATGTATGAAAAGGGTGCTAGCACCTTCCCTTTTCATAATTTACCCCCCGAACCCAAAAAAAATCTCAAAGGTCTTTTCTGTGCTTTCTTACCTTTCCTTTTGGATAAAATAAAAGTCGGTGGCGACTCTTGCTAAACCGCAACATTTGCGAACACAAACGCAAAACCTTAAGTCAGTTCTCCCACCGCATCACAGAACTGGCGACTCTGCTGGGGAAGAAAGAATGAGTGGGGTTACCTTAGGGTTTTAGATCACCTTTACATGCTTATCTTGCTTGACTTGTTTGCTTTACACTTTGGTTCTATTGTTTGGGTTTGAATCCTCTACCCGGATTTGGGAAATATTCATAGGTAAATAGCAATACGTTGTGGAAACTGTGAGGGGTATACCGACATGGTTGAAGCAATAGCTATATTAGTGCGACATATTTGTGGGTACCGGTAGCCTTTGAGTCAATCAAAGAGAATACGGGGCCGCTGAGTGATGTCATGAAGCACTAATGGACTTTTAGAACCTTTACTTGACCAACTTGGCCTTTTTTAGGATGTAGTTAGATGACCGGCTTTGGTGCAGTCCGAAGTTGGTAGATACTCTATACTACACTCATTGAGGGTTGTTTTCTTGGAATATTTCGGTCGCCAGTAAAGTGGCCAAACTGAAACAATGAACACAGAAAATAATCCAGTGATATTGAGCTCCTTAGAACCCGGTTACTATTTCTAGGACAGGTTGAGCCAACTAAACTTCAAGAGGGTACTTACCTATGAAACCCCATGCAAGCCTGAAATTAGGAACTTGTGTGATTTGTTTGTACATATATACTTGTGCATAACATCATGGGCATCATGAAGCATCATATGCATCCACTAACCATTTCAAGGATTTGGATCTTCATCTTTGTTCCTGTTTTGTAGGTAATTGATTCACTTTGCAGGAAAACCATCCAAGTCAACCATGTAAGAATTCCTCCTCAACTCATGGAGCTAGCTTCAAGGATTCCTAAGAATTCTCCATTCATCGAGAGGCATGGTCGTCTTCTCAACTTAGTCACTGTCAACACTGAGGAGGATATGCTGAAAGTTCTCTTCCAGTTATTTTACCCCCTACACCATTGCTTCACATTTCCTGACTACCAGTTAGTTCCTACTTTGGAGGAATTTTCTCAACTCTTGAGGATTCCTATTCTCAATAAACTACCCTACAACGGTACGGAAAGAGATCCAAAGCCTAAAGTTGTTGCTCAAGCCCTACACTTGCAACCATCTGATATCATAGGCCATTGGGAAACTAGAAGTGGTGTCAAAGGTTTCTTGTCAAAGTTTCTGTTTGAGAAGGCCCAAAGCTGCTGGAATTCATTGGACTTACAAGCTTTTGAGGAGATTGTAGCTCTTCTCATCTATGAAATGGTCTTGTTCCCAAACCCTGACCAACTTATAGATGTCAATGCTGTCAAAATCTTCATGGCTCGCAACCCGGTGCCTACATTTCTTGGGGATATCCTCCACTCTTTTCACACTCGAACAATGAGGAAAAGAGGTGTTCTCGTGTGTTGCACTCCTCTACTGGAAAGATGGTTTATTTCACATCTTCCCCAATCAGTCTTGAAGAATGAGCAAGGCTTAAGGTGGTCACAACGATTGATGACTCTTACACATTCAGATGTTCATTGGTGTTCTCAATCCAGAAAAAATGTTATCATCATTGATCATTATGGGGAATTCCCTAATGTCCCTCTACTTGGCATTAGGGGAGGCATTACCTACAACCCCTGCTTGGCTCTGAGACAGTTTGGGTATGCCCGAAGGGATGGCCCACATGACATGCTAGTTCAAGGTTTGGTTTTTGACTTCGACAACGACAACCAAGGACTCTGTCAAAGGTTCATCCGAGCTTGGAGGATGCCCAACAAGATGGACAGTAAGACCTTGGGACACAAGAATTCCATCGCCCTTGACCCTTACCTCAAGTGGGTACGAACCCGCGCCCAAAGTCTTATGATACCTTACCCCTACATTCTCCCTGTGATCAAAGAGCCTGTTATGGAAGGAGAGGTTCCATACACCCTCCTACATCCTGACATGCCAACATCACTTGGAGATTTACAAAGGAGTTGGATACAACTCAAGGGAGAGCGCGACACTTTCGAAGCCCAATTCTACGCAAGTGAAAATAAGGTTTTGAACTTACTCGTCAACTTCACAAAGAGCAGACTCTCAACACCTACATTGCACCAAAGAGGATGCGCAACGTATTTTTATCTTAGAATTTTGTACTATTTTTGCCCTAGGGGCATTGATGTAAACAAGTTCTATTAATATAACATTTGTTCCTTTTTGTTTTAGACAATTTTGATTTTTCCAAAATCCTTGAATGCATTGCATATACATAAAACAGCATTCATCATAACATGACAGGTCTTTGCAACAAGTCTTCTTATCTTCCTACTATTTATTTCAGTAGAGATGGCTCTAAAATAGACTATCAAGGACATCCAGGCTCAAAATGCTCAACTCCAAGAGTTGTTCTTGAACCTATCCAAGGGGCAAGAACAGGTGAAGGCTCTCCTCACAAGGGCATGGTCATGGGGAATCCAGAGGGCACCAGGAATGATCAGTTGGAAGGACTATAGATTGAGATGGCAACAATGAAGATTCAGATGATGGGACAACTTGTGGGCCAGATGGCTCTCATCCAAAACTTGGCACGAGGACAAGAGGAGCTGAGAGTCCTCATCAACAAGCTTCATCAAAATGAATGTAACCAAATGGGGCAAAAAACTAGGGTTGAGGATCAAGTCATCATTCAGCCTCCCTCGAGATAAGAAGCCGAGAGAAAACCTCCCCAGTCTGCTTCAGGGTCACAAGCCCAACAATAACCTCTCCAACGTCAACAGGGTAACCGGCGTAAGCAGATTACATCTGGAAAATGCTTCACTGAGATTAACATGTCATTATCTCAAGTGCTGCAACGCTTGTTGGAAGTCAAGCTGATTGTATTAAGGGACCCCCCTCGGAATCCCAACACAGTCGTTCCAGGGTACAATCCAAATGCAAGATGTGCATATCACTCCAACAGTCCTGGACATGACACCGATAGCTGTTGGGCATTGAGAAACAAAATTCAAGATCTGATTAAAGAAACAATGTTGGAGTTCACACAAGATGGCCAGATGAAATCTTCCGTTGAGGGCTCTCCATCTAAAATGACAAGTTCGAACAAAGAGGCTTATGTTCATTTTGAATTTCCATTTGTAATTTCTTTTGTTATTCAAACAATTATCTGTTATTGTCAAACTTTGTTTCATTAATGCATTGCGTATGTTTGTCTTGAATTATTTCATTTTCATTACATTTTAACTATGCTTTTTACTCACTTTATGACATTCAACTCTTGCTAAAAGTTACAAGCCTTTAGAGGGAGGATGACGAAAACAATGCTATAATCTCATACAGTATGCTTTTGGATAGACCTTGTTGACGATGTACAGGCGTTTCTTTCAGATCCTAAACACTGTAGTTATAAGGAAGATAATCCCTAGTCAACACCTTCGAGCCAAAGAAGTAGAAGTTTTCTGTTTTAACACAAATTGAAACCTTTAATCAAAACCTGGGGCAGGGTAGTCTCTCAGTTAATTCAAATACGCGTCTAGTCGCAAACTCTCATCTTGTAATACAATGAATGACATCAAAAACAGCCGGTGACGGTTCCCTATCACATAGGCAGTCATTATCTCTAAAAAAAAGAGCCCACTGAGTCGAAACCTACAAAGGAGGCTTAAGAAAACTGGGGCATCCCGCTGACTGTAATCTCAAAAACAGGAACAGTCAGGCAAAAATTAGGGATAACAGATCAAAAGAAAGAGGTCACTACAAATCCTCAACAAAACTAATGTTGCAAAAAATGACTGCCTTCCAACAAATTTAATGTGTTTGAACCATTACCAAAATGTCGCTCCAGACTCACTCGGAGTTCAAATGCACAATTAACTGAGATTAGGACTGAAGAAAATCACGAAGAGCGGGTGGGTACAAATATACTTTGAGCCTTTATCCTTTGTTTCTTAAACCGTGAACCAAGCCACATTACAACCCTTCAAAAGTCCTAATTGAAGCATGGGTTAGTTCGAAAGCATACTGTTATAAAAGGTATCCTGACTCCTGTAAGGCTTTGCTCTAAATCCTGAGTTGAATTTTTCTTACAAAAACTTTCTGCTAAAAAACGCATTTTTCAAATTTTCAAGACAATCGTAAACTTCGCATTATTTTAATATCGTTGTTTGCATATGGCTATTTGTTTGACAGCGAAGAAATTCACACAGTGAATATCCGATGAAGGAAAGCTCTCTCAGTGAACAAAATCATTTCAAGTGGGATGACACTTCCGTTGCAAAAATCTCCTATCAACAAGGTGGCATGACATGTCATTGTCCAGTAAACCTAGGGCAGTCCAGTCAAGATTTCAAGAAATCTCTCAAAGTGCAGAGTAGCCAGGGGCAAGTCTCCGTCCCCGTCACTTGGGGCACTGAATGTCAATCCCAACAAAGGGTCGCATACAATCAACATTTCCCAGCGGAATCCTCCTCAAACAACGAAACAGGGATCCCCAGTGGAAACATTTAAAGAAAAGTTTGAAGACACACATATTCTTCAACGGCAGTCTAGGATTTATTTTCCCCGACATCAGTTGAAGATATTCCAAGACTTTTGTTTGGCTCAGTTAAAACGATTCTAAGATTTTTATGATTCTTATCCAGTCGAAGTTAATTCAAGACCTTCTCTGGTTCAGTCAGATCGACACTAAGATCTCCCCGGTTCTTATTCCAGTTGAAGATAAATCTCCCAATGGTTTATTCTGATTCATTCTCTATTCAGATCCAGTTCAAACTTTCCGTCAACAATCACCTTTGGATGACATCTATAAGCCCATTTCCATACACCATCAAATCAGCACATCATCTAGGTCTCCAGCGGAGCTAAAACCTTGAAATACATATCCCCAGCAGAGTTATAATTTCAAACCCTTAATTCCCATCAGAGTTGAAACTTCAAACTACCAATCCCCCAGCGGAGTAAAAACTTTGAACTACATACCCTCAGCGGAGATGAAACGATCTTCCCCTGTCAAGTCAAATTTCAGACTACCAATCCCCAGCGGGAACCATTCAGTTTTCCCCAATTTCCTCAGCAAGTTGTCTTGAAGCTTGGAAATCAACCAGATAACAGTTAACTTTTATCTTATCCCCAACCTAGGATAATTCCCCAGTAGAGTGGCATACAAACCCAAACTCCTGATCTCCCCAGCAGTACAACTACTTCCCCAGAGTCCTGAACTTACTCTCCAGTAGTAAAGCCTATCTTCCCCATAGAGTTTTTACTCCCCAACAGAATGAAGATTCTCATTCTTAACTCCCCAGCTTGAAGTCCCCAAGGACTCAATTTCCCCTGCAGATCGAAGATTCTCATTCTTAGTTCCCCGCAGAAGCCATCAGAGTTTTCCTTGTTCTCCAGCAGATCAGGGTTTTTCTTTTGTCTGATCCCCAGTAGAGATCGTCAGAGTTTTCTCTATTCCCCAGCCGAGTAAAGATTTCCTTTGTATAACCCCCCAGTAGAGGTCATCAAAGTTCTATGGACTTCCCAAGCAGATTTCTCAAGCAGTTTGACATTACTCTCTCAACAGATTTTGTCAAAACTCCAACTCCAAAGACTTGAAGGATCCCTATATCCTCAGGAAAGTCGTGAAGGATTCTCACATCCCCACAGAAGTTGTCAAAGGTTTTGAATCTCCAGTAGCGGTCAAGGATTTATTTTCCCCGGTAGCAGTCAAATATTTTATTATCTCCAGCTATCAAGGATTTATTTTCCTCAGCAATACAGCGAATCAGCTTACATGCGCATACATTACACTCATATATCATGAACATTGATAAAACACATATATTGCATCATACATTTCATGCAATATAACTTTGTGTTTCAGCTAACCTTTTACCCTTTTCAGGATAAGATTAACAAGCTACCAATATACAATCGGATACAGCTCAGAGATGCTCCAGACACGGATGCTATTCTATTGCTTATTCAGATTCAAAGCTCAGAAAACATCTTAGAGATGCTCCAGACATGGATGCTATTCTATTGCTTATTCAGATTCAAAGCTCAGAAAACAACTTAGAGATGCTCCAGACACGGATGTTATTCTATTGCTTATTCAGATTCAAAGCTCAGAAAACAGCTTAGAGATGCTCCAGAAACGGATGTTATTCTATTGCTTATTCAGATTCAAAGCTCAGAAAACAGCTTAGAGATGCTCCAGACACGGATGTTATTCTATTGCTTATTCAAATTCAAAGCTCAGAAAACAACTTAGAGATGCTCCAGACACGGATGTTATTCTATTGCTTATTCAGATACAGCTCAGAGATACTCCAGACACGGATGCTATTATGTCGCTTATTCAAATACAAGATTCAAATACAGTCTAGATACGCTCCAGACACGGTTGCCATTCTGTCACTTATTCTGACTTTATCCCGGTCCTAGAGATGCTCCAGACACGGATGTCATTTTGTCGTTTATTCATATTTCAGATTCAGATACAATACAGATACACTCCAGACACGACAGTCATTCTGTTATTCATTCATATTTAAATACAATTACAGCTCGGATACGCTCCAGACACGGACGCCATTCCATTGCTCATACAAATTCAATCTCCAGATACAACTCAGATACGTTCCATATACGGATAGCATTCTGATATTCATTCTCCTAATTTTCAGCAGACATTCTTGGATGGCATCTTTAAGCCCATCTCCAACAAGATTCTATCACGTCTCCAAATGGCATCTTTAAGCCCATTCCCTCAACTACATTCTGACGAGTGCAAATTTACGGGCACTCTAGTGTTCAATCATCTTTTACCCTCGAGTCACGAACGGCAAACTCGCCAATCTAGATCTTCAGGTTCAAGAAGATTGAACAGGGACAGCTGTTGTACCCCAAAATTTTCCCTCTCATTTTATCAAGATTTCCCCTCACAAGATTCTTGGACTCCAGACCAAATTAGGGTTTGCTCTGCTCAAGACCTCACCTTGCACTAATGACCTGAAATTAGGGTTTGAGTTTGCACAGAGATTTTTGGAGTTCCAATGCCTCATGTGACTTTCATACTTCATATTGGACCTATAAGATTGCTCATACCAAGTTTCAATCCTTGAATCAAATTTTTGCCCGGTCAATTGGACAGTTGACCCAAAATCAGTTATATTGGGGAAAAAAGTCAACTGTGGCCAATTTACAGTCAAACCTCATAATTTTTTATCCAAATCAACATTATAGACTCATATGAACCATTTGATCAAGTTGGGACCAAAACTTCTCAAGAAATTTGATCAGATCTTCAAAAGGGCAAAATGGTCATTTTTAGAGTTTTGACTACAGAAGGGCAATTTCAGATTTTTTTTACCTAGCCAATGGAAAATTGGGTTCAAGAATGGATTCAAGGACTCAATGGCCTCATATTGACCTAATCATAAGGTTCAAAAGATCTCAAAAGCATTGAATTGACAGATGAATTTTGCGGTCAACTGATCAAAATCAACTATACACTGAAAAGTCAAACTTTGACTTTTTGGTCAAAATCAAGTGCCAAGGGTCATTTTTCATCAAGATGTGTCAAAACATGAAACTTTTTCACCAAGAAACTTAATTTTGGAAATTAGGGTTTAAGATTGAAAATTTTCATAACTTAGAAATTTTCTAAGTTATGAAAATTTCTTATTTTTTCCCAACTTTTCCCAACTTTTTCACCATGATGCAATTGGATTCAAAGAAAACTTCGAATATAAAAGTTATAGTCCTCCACAAAATCTACAACTTTGATTCACAAAGTTTTCCCAAAAGATGCTTGGATCTCAAGTTATGATTTTGTGAATAAGGGTCCATGAAACTTTTAACTTAGTGAAATTTTGCCCTAGTTTAGGCAGGATTTTGACCTATCTTCATGGCACTTTTTCACATAGTTCCAAGTGGAATCTCAAAATGAATTTCAAAGATGTATTGTAGAGCATGTTACAAGATTTCCAAAATGTCCAAGAACTCTCCAAGATCATTCATGGTTAGGGAGAATCAAAAGTTTGAAAATGGAAAATCATCACTTTTGTCCAAGGCATTTTGCACATTGCTACAACTTGCAAATCTGTCCAAAGCATGCTTGTACTTGGTTTATAGGTTCTAATCCTTTCTACACTCATAAATTAAATGCAAATACAATGGTTAATGATATTTTTTTGGTCTTTGGAACTTTGTAGAAAGGTTTAATCGAAAAATGGCAAAAAGGTTGCAATACCATTTCCATAAAGCATGCTTTATGCATTTTTGTTTGTCTTGAGCCATGGACCCATTTTCTTGTTGCAAACAAAGTCCATAAACATCAGAAAAGTTTTACCAACTCTCAGCAGGCCTCAAGCTAGCTTGTACAACCTTGGCATTGTCATTTCAACTTTTGCTTCAAAAACAAGTCAACTTGCAAAAGGTCCATAACTTTGGTATCTAATAAAAACAAGTCTTGTGTTCATTTGAAACAAGTTCAACACATTGTAGCAAGCAGAATACACGAGTTACAAGCCTCTCAAACACCCCAAATACACCAAAACACCAACTTCTGCCCAAAACAGGGCATTTTCTGCAAACACCAAGCCAAAACATATTTGTCTTGTGCGTTTTGTCCCAAACCACTTCAGACACATTGTATACATCCCATCCAAGCTACCCAAGCCCTTCTCAAGCAACTGTAACTCCATTTTCAAGCTTCACCATTTTCAATTTTTTTGTTTGCAGGTTGAGTTCTATAGGGACATTCAGGCTATTTCAAAGCAAGCTAAGCATTGGGAAAGGTCAAAGGAACATCAAGCAAGCTCAAAAGTCCTTCAGGCCTCATTCAAAGTTGCTGCATTTCCATATTCGAACTTGACTGAAAAAGGTAATTTTGAAACTTCTATCTCCTTATTTAGGAATCAATAGACTTAGGTTTGTGAAGCAAAAATGTAGTCCTTAAGTTGCTTGAACTGTACATATGCATGGCTTCCATTTATATTGACTGAGCTAGGAGTATTTGATAGTTGAACTTACTGAAATAACTAGGTCATAAATTAGGGGCAATGAAATTCTCTCTGGTCTTTTAGAGTTAGATCAAGTTTTTTATATCATTAGAATCGTGTGATGATGAGCTATAACTTTCATGATGTGAGTTTTTGATTTCAAGCAAAGAACAGAGAGAACAGAATCCAACTACATAACCATGGCATGCGCGCGTTCTAAGGATAGGGACGAAGTGTATTTGGGCCAGGCGCCTTGGGCCTCTTACTTTTGACACCCCCATGCTTGCTTTCTGCACCCCTTGGCCCATTTGTTTTATTTTTGTATATTTTTTATTTCTTTTATATTTTCTGACTTTATTTATTTTTTCTAAATATTAAAAATCACCAAAAATATTTTCTTAATTTTTACATTTTTATTTTATTATTTTTATTATTTTTTATGACAAAAACAATAGTTTATTAGGTTAAATACTTTTATTTTCTTAAATAAATTTGTAAATAATATTAAAATATTTACATACTTTTATTTTATTATATTTATACACTTAAATTAATATTTCCATACAATATTTTTTTTTAACATTGTTGTATATATTTTATTTATTTTCTTATACATAAAAATGAATAAATAAATAATATAATATATTTTCTTCTAAAACCAAAAACTAGGGTTTCCACCCTTTTCAAAAATAATCATTTTTATTTTCTTACTTTTTTAGGCCATAAATAAACTTATTTTTACATACATAAAATAATTACAAAAACATTTTGCATATTTATATTTTATTGTATATTTAAATAATTGTCTATTTATTTATTTGTGCAATATTTCAATTTGGTTGTAATAATAGTTTTAGGGTTTTATTTTGTGCAAATATCCCCCTATTCAAACTTGTATCCCCCTTCCCATAATATTGTTGTAATAGTCTTAGATTTACTTTTACGCAATTTATCGTATTATATGCATGATAGTAAGATTATGGTTTTGTATGCAAAGACCAAAATCAAACAATTAGGAAGACCTAAACACAAGACAAAAATGCATGAAAAATGACAACACAATGCACACAAGCACCCCTAGGGTTTCATCCACTTTGTTGCCTTAAAATGGCCATGGTATGCATGCTAGGTATCTTGGCAAAACAAAAACAAAATAAAAGATCATAGTCCCTCGATGACGCTATCTTGGTTGCCTATACAAAAATGATCTAGTCCCTCAAAAAGCTTGCTAAGATACTTGGCAATATTGTTGTCATGGTCATACGATGACCCACGCCCGTCCCGTTTAACATCCAAAGATAGGGTTGTTTACCAAATACAATGGTAAAACAACAATGTCAAAGGGTTAAAAATGTGTAGGAAAGATCTTTGAGTAGGGTAGACAACTCCTAGTTACTTGATCAATTTGCAAACCATCCTTGCTATTTTCAATCATCGCACAACACATTTTCAAAACATTTTCCAAACAAACTTTCAAACATAGAAACATTTTTCAAAAGACAAACACCTTTGTATATATTCAAACAAGAATCATTACAAAGGTTGCCTAAACAAAGGCCTCTTTTCAAAATATTTTCAAAAACCACACACAAAAGCACCATTTCAAACAATTGAAAAGCAAAAGCAAGTGATCTAAAACAAGTAACTAAGAGCCCATAGAAAACCATAGATGAAAAGGGTGCTAGCACCTTCCCTTTTCATAATCTACCCCCCGAACCCAAAAACAATCTCAAAGGTATTTCCTGTGCTTTTTTACCTTTCCTTTTGGATAAAATAAAAGTCGGTGGTGACTCTTGCTAAACCGCAACATTTGCAAACACAAACGCAAAACCTCAAGTCAGTTCTCCCACCGCATCATAATAACCATTGTCACTTAACTTACTTGTGGATAATAGATTATACATTAATACATTAACAAGTAAAACATTAGTAATAGAAGGAGATTACTATTACCTACAGTTCTGGAGCCTATGATCTTGTCTTTCTGATTACCTTTGAAACCCACGAAACCACCAAGCTTAAGTTCCAAGCTTTAGAACATATGCTTTCTTCTTATCATGTGTCGTGAGCACCCAAAGTCCAAGTACCATGACTGGTGTTTTAACTTGGTTGTAAAGGAGATCTACAAAATATATTATCTTACCCTTAGGTACCCACATTATTTTGGGTTATTTCTTGTTAGTACTCCCAGAGTTCTTAATGAACTTGGGCTTCTGAGCAGCATAATCATACCTATATTGTGAGGGAAAAGGTGAAAGAACTGGGTTTTAATGCTTGTCAAAAACATATATGTGAAAATATGTCATGCTTCAAATAGGTGCAAGTGAGAAACATCAAAAACCAGCATTTTTCTCAAAACAGACTGCATGAGCCGGCTCATGGAACCTTAGGTCGGCTCATGAGAAGAAGATTTTGGCTTGGCAACATCCGGGAAGGCGCATGCCTTCTCTATGCATCGACGCATAGTTCTGGGAAAAACACGAGTCAGCGCATCAGGCAATGAGTCGGCGCATGACTGAAGGAATTTCAACCTTTCTCGCTCGGGAAGGCGCACGCCTTCAGTACACCCTGCATGAGCCGACGCATCGCCAAATTGTCTCATTTTTTCTGCTATGTTGTTACATCATGGGAATCACTTATATATATTGTTTGGCCTCTATTTTCCAAAGATAACAAGAAAAAGTGAAAGATAGACACAAGAGATCTCTTCATCTTCAACCTCTCATCAACCATCAACAACTACACACAATCATTTTTGTTGATCAAGTTTTTAGGATTGTGTTGATAACGTCCAAATTGTATCTTCTCTTACAAACTTTTCAAAATTAATTTCATAATCCTAATTCTAGATTCTAGAATTGGAGGCAGAGTAGCCCACGCGAGGACGACAGGGTGAACTGCCTTAACAAATACTGTGTCCATTTTAGTTTTCTAAATTTTATTTCTATTTGCTTGAATTTGTGACTTATCAATTTTTCTCATTCATACAAAATAATTGTAGTGACAAACTAAAATTTACAACTCATATAGCATTCATTTGAATCGCTATAATCACCACAACTTGAGTATAACCAAACCTTGTGTAGTACGTACACCAAGTGTTTGGTGAATTTACAACTCACAAATTTTATTTTTCTTCTCCGCAACTAATTGGTAATAACTTATACCTTGTTAAACTTGATAAAGCGATTCATCATATTCAATTTTAGTTGTGATTCTATTCTCATCATTTTCATCAAATTGGTTCGCATATCCGATCTTTCCAATATGTAAAGTTTAGACGATCAGATTCAGGGCTGTCACTCTCTAATAAAAACAATTTTACAAAAAGCACAAAATTTTCAAAGGGATATATTCAACCCCCCCCCTTCTAGATCTTTCACATCGTCTAACAAGTGGTATCAAGAGTTCCGATTTGTCCAGTGCTTCACATACAACTTCTAGAAATGGATTGTGATCTAAAAGGGGCCCACAGGTGAAAATTATAGCTATTGGAAAGATTGTATGCGTGTCCATATCACGTCTGTTGATAGGAAAATATGGAAGGTTATCCAAGATGGCCCAGTTGCAATAACTATGCAAAATGCTGTCGGGATAACTGTTCCTAAACCGGAAGCACAATGGGATGAAAAAGATGAGAAAAATTATGCTTATGACTGGAAAGCAAGAAACATGCTCATAGCAGCTCTAGGAGTTGATGTGTATTTTCGGATCTCACATTGTGCTACGGATAAGGAAATTTGGGATGCTTTGCAAGTCACCCATGAGGGCACAAACGATGTAAAATTGGCTAGAATCAATACTTTGACGCAAGAGTTTGATCTCTTTCGCATGGATCAAGGTGAAACCATCACCGACATGCAAAAGAGATTTTCCCATATAATGAATCGCTTGCATACACTTGGTTATGTAATTTCCAATTCTGCTGCTACTAACAAAATTTTGAGATGTCTTAGCAGAGAATGACAACCTAAAGTTACGGCAATTAAGGAAGCCAATGATCTAAATACTTTGGATCTCACAACACTATGGGGTAAGCTTCAAGTACATGAGCAAGAGCTCATAAGCCTTGAAAAGCATGAAGATAAAGAAAAGAAGGAAAAGTCAAGGGACTTGGAAAAGAAGTTTATAGCACTAAAGGCTTCAAGCTCTAAGTCATTCACCTCAATTTCGTGTGCAAGTGAATCAAGTAATGGCGATGAGAGTCCGGATTAGGATATGGGTCTGTTCACAAGAAAATACAATAAATTTCTCTGGAAAAATGAAATTCAACATTCAGATAAGAATCTCATCAATTATAGACGTAAATCTCAACCAAGAAAGAAAGATGAAAGTAAGAAGCCTAAGTCACAAGGATCATGCTACCATTGTGGCAAACCCGGTCATTACAAGCCGGATTGCCACTATTTGAAGAAAGACAAAGCCAAGGCCAAAAATCAAAAGAAACCAACCAAAGATAGAAGAGCATACATTGCTTGGGAGAGCGATAGTGATTCCTCAAGTAAAGGTTTCTCAAGTGATGAAGAAGAAACAGTCAACCTTTGCCTCATGGCTCATCATCATAAGAAAAAGAATGTAAGTCATGCTAAGTATGATCATGTTGATGAAATGTCTTATTTAGAATTATTAAATTCCTTCAATATTTTACATCAAGAGGCTAAGGAAGATTTCAAACGCTTAGCCTCAAACAAGAAAATCTTTTCATATCTAGAACAAAAGGTTTCCGATTCCGAAAAGGAATTAGAAGCTCTTAAAGCATCTATGATAGAAAATATTGAAGGAAAATGTGAAAAAGAAGAGAGACCCTGGTTTAAATGGCATGGATGTGAAACTTGTCATATTTGGCAAAAAGAAGTTAGAACTCTCAAAGCCAAACTAGACAAAGCTTTACAACCTAAGATTACGTTTGCTATCGATCACTCAAACTTCAGAAAAAGTATGATTAACCCCTATCAAAAATATACCTATGAAGTAAGGGATCAAGATAGAAAGAGTAGATTTCACTTAAATACGTCTTGCCTATATTGTTGCAAGAAGGGACATACCATTAGTAAATGTCGATTTAGGAGATTCTTAGTTCCTAAAGGCACATACCAATGGTTCCCCAAAGGCAACAAATGTTTAACTCACATTCAAGGACCCAATGAATGTTGGGTACCTATCTCCCATGTTTGATATTTCAGGTGGAATGTCTTGAGCCTCTCGAGAGAAGATGGTTTCTCGATAGTGGTTGCTCAAGACACATGACGGGTGACATTTCGCTATTCTCTGACTTTGTGGCAAAGAAGAAAGGATTTATTACTTATGGTGATAACAACAAGGGAGCAATACTCGGTAAAGGTAGTGTAGGTAATCCCTCATCCACCACTATCTCAGATGTCCTATTAGTTAAAGGCCTTAAACACAATCTTATTAGCATTAGTCAATTATGCGATAAAGGTTATAAAATTACTTTTCTAAAGGATGATTGCATAATCGAACATAATGATAAGAAAGAGGATGTGTTTAAGGGCTTGAGGGTAAACAATGTCTATATGCTTGAATTGAATAATGTGTCCCTAACATGGACAAAATGCTTAGTCTCCATGAGTGAAGACTCATGGCTTTGGCATAAGCGATTAGCACACGTTAACTTTGATTTGCTAAATAAAATCATATCTAAAGACCTTATGATCGGCTTACCCAAAATCAAATTTTCAAAAGATCATCTATGTGATTCTCGTCAAATGGGTAAACAAACACAAGTCTCTTTTAAATCTAAAAATGTCATCTCTACAACGAAACCACTTGAACTCCTCTATATGGACTTATTTGGACCATCTAGAATTAAAAGTCTAGGTGGAAATTATTATGGCTTCGTTATAGTTGATGACTACTCTAGATTTTGTTGGACGATATTCTTAGCAAACAAAAGTTAGACTTTCTATGCTTTTGAAATTTTTTCCAAATTATCTCAAAACAAGTTGAATACAAAAATCGTTACCATCCGAAGTGACCATCAAGGTGAATTCGAAAATCACGTTTTTGATGAATTTTGTGAAAGAAATGGCATTGATCATAATTTTTCTGCTCCTATAACACCTCAACAAAATGGAGTTGTTAAGCGTAAAAATCGTGTTCTAGAAGAACTTGGGAGAACTATGATCAATGAACGTGGTCTTCCAAAATAATTTTGGGCCGATGCCATTAATACGACTTGTTATGTGCTAAATAGGATCTTGATACGTTCTATGCTAAACAAAACACCGTATGAACTTTTGAAAGGTAGAAAACCAAATATTTCTCATATTTATGTCTTTGGTTGTAAATGTTTTGTATTAAATAATGGCAAAGAAAATCTTGGCAAATTTGACTAAAAAGCCGATGAAGGTATCTTTCTCGGATACTCTCAATCTAGTAAAGCATATAGGGTATTTAATAAAAGGTTACAAATTATGGAAGAATCCTTGCATGTTTCCTTTGATGAATCTTGTACAAAAATGGTCGGAAAGGGTATTTCTTTTAATGGTGCAGGTGCTTCTTCGGAAAGGATACTCAATGATCAAGATGAAAAGAGTAATGAGCCCTTACTTGAGAAAGAAAAAGGGGAGATGGATCATGTGTCTAGCAAAGAACAAGACACTCAACCAACAAATGAAATAAATCCTCCTTTGGAGTGGAAAGAAACCAAGGATCATCCCATTGACAACATTCTTGGAGACATATCAAAGGAAGTAACTACACGGTCTAAGATAAGTAACTTTTGTTATCATTTCGCATTCGTCTCTCAAATTGAGCCTAAAAACCCTAAAGAAGCTTTATTCGATGAACATTGGTTTTTGGCAATGCAAGAAGAATTAAACCAATTCAAGAGAAATGAGGTTTGGGACCTTGTCCCCCCTCTGCGAGGCCATCAAATAATTGGTACTAAGTGGGTATTTAGGAACAAACTTGACGAAAATGGAATCATAACTCGCAAAAAGGCGCGTCTTATTGCTCAAGGGTATAACCAAGAGGAAGGCATCGACTATGAGGAAACTTATGCTCCAGTTGCCCGACTCGAGGTTGTACGCTTGTTATTAGCTTATGCATGATCACAAAACTTTAAGCTATTTCAAATGGATGTTAAGAGTGCATTCTTAAATGGTTATATTAATGAAGAAGTCTATGTATCTCAACCTCCCGGATTTGAAAATCATGAGTTTTCTAAACATGTTTATAAACTCAAACGTGCTTTATACGGTCTTAAGCAAGCCCCTAGGGCTTGGTATGATCGGCTTAGCAAGTTCTTACTATAAAATGGATTCTCTAGAGGGAAGTTTGATACAACCCTCTTCATTAAGCTCCAAGGAAATCACTCCATCTTGGTACAAATTTATGTAGATGATATCATTTTTTGGTCTACTAACATCACCTTGGTCAAGGAATTTTCTAAAGTGATGCAGGGTGAATTTGAGATGAGCATGATGGGGGAGTTAAACTACTTCCTAGGTCTTGCATTGAGGGTTATTAAACTACTTCCTAGGTCTAAACAAAATTAAGATTCATTGGTCGTATTACATCATTAGCCGGCTATTTGCATTGAGGGATTCCCTTAGAGGATCTGCTTTGGGGTATCCATCGTTCATTCATGGAATTCTAAGTCAAGCAAATCTTGATCTTACTGGTATTTCACCTACACCTATCCTCCCGGATTCAGATTTTACCTCCAAAACTCTCGCACTTATGGGTCATCAATGGAATCCCCAACTTGGTAAGTATAAGTACTTTGTGAAATCAAACCCAGTAATGCTTCGAAATGAAGATGTTGAACAGGATGATGAAATGGAAGATGTTGAGGGCAGTAAAGTTGGTACCGAGAATCAAGAAAGTGCGGAAGAGGATGAAGAAGATGAAGAAGGAAATGATGACCATGAGCCTCATAGATCCTATGACGAGGTGATGCACAAACTTGAGGAAATGCACGTCCACCATCATGAAGACATGGTATTAGAAAATGAATGAATTAACAATCTTGTTGGAATAGTCAACCTTCAAAACATTCAGTTTAAGGATTATGCTAGCCTCCAAGACCGCTGATATAACACTCTTCATGGAATGATGGAAACGCAAAACACAAACTTGGCAAACTTTCAGCCGGCTTTCATGGCTCGCTTTCCACCAAACCAACCTGTTGAACCACCACAAGACAATGAGAAACAACAACATTAGTTAATGCTTGACACTTTATTTCTTGCTAGTTATGCTTGTATTACTATGGTTTTGTATTAAACTATTTTACTTCCCGTACTACTTTGTGTTTTATTTTGGGTTTGTAACAATGAACATCGTATTGTATTACTTTATTGGTTATTGCATCTATTTTCATTTGGACTTGCTTCATATTGTGTGTATGTTAGTTTATGTTCTTTTTGCAAAGTTGCAAAATATTGGTCATTCTTTTTTTTGGTTCTCTTAATCCATGTCCTTGTTTCTTTTTGATGTTTTCAAAGGGGGAGAAGGAATACACAGCAAAAATATGCAATATCTCAGGGGGGATGATTAGATGATTCGCATCCATTAAGATGATTCATATTTGCGGTTTTTGGCATCATCAAAAAGGGGGAGTATGTGAGGGAAAAGGGGAAAGAACTGAGTTTTAATGCTTGTCAAAAGCCTATCTGTGAAAATATGTCATGCTTCAAACAGGTGCAAGTGAGAAACATCAAAAACAAGCATTTTTCTTAAAACAGACTACATGAGCCGACTCATGGAACCTTAGGTCGGCTCATGAGAAGAAGATTTTAGCTTGGCAACGTCCGAGAAGGCGCACGCCTTCTCTATGCGTCGATGCATAATTCTGGGAAAACATGAGTTGGTGCATCAGGTAATGAGTCGGCGCATGACTGAAGGAATTTCAACCTCTCTCGCTCGAGAAGGTGTACGCCTTCTGTACACCCTACATGAGCCAACGCATCGCCAAATTGTCTCATTTTTCTGCTATGTTGTTACATCATGGAAATCACTTATATATATATATATATATATATATATATATATATATATATATATATATATATATATATATATATATATATATATATATATATATATATATATATATATATATATATATATATATATATATATATATATATATTGTTTGGCCTCTAGTTTCCAAAGATAACAAGAAAAAGTGAAAGATAGACACAAAAGCTCTCTTCATCTTCAACATCTCATCAACCATCAACAACTACACACAATCATTTTTGTTGATCAAGTTTTTGGGATTGTGTTGATAACTTTCAAATTGAAAGTTCAATTTCATATTTGGGTAGAGATCTTTGTGGGTTTTTTCTTGAATAAAACCATTGGGGTTTTGTCCTCCAAAATTGGGGGGTTTTATCACAAGTCTTTGCTTCATTGAATTCAGCCGAGCTAAGGGATTGGAAGACTGTGGGGTGTTCAATCAGGTAGCGGTAACCGGAGGATTGTCAAGAAGGATTTGTGGCCAATTCCTAGGGTTCAAAATCATTCAAGGTAGAAGGAGATTTTGTTTAAGATTTGGCATACTTGATTCATCTAGAATCAAGGGAAGAGGAGTGCAACATATAAGATTCATCAAGTGACCTTGAATTGTGGTGATTGTATCTTCTCTTACAAACTTTGCAAAATTAATTTCATAATCCTAATTCTAGATTCTAGACACTACGCCAAATAAGCTATTTAATAGCGCTTTTTTTTGTTTTTGATAGCGCTTAAAAGTGCTATTAACCGCGCCACTATTGTAAATATTTCTTATTTAATAGCACTTTAAAAGCGCTATTAAAGTACCAATTTATAATAGCGTTTTAATTAAAGTGCTATCAAAGTCAGTATTTTGCATGTTTTTTGTTTGTTTTTTTATAGCACTTTAAACAAAAAGCGCTAATATATAACATATGTTTGATAGCGCTTTCAAATAAAGTGCTAATAAATGGTACATATTTGGTACAATATTTTTAATAAGTACAGTACAATATTTTTTCTTACACAATCATTTTTTTTGGTGTAAATATAAAATAACTATATTCAATTCAACACAAATAACGCTTTAAGTTACTCATTGCATATATATTATGATCCATCAAATACCAAATAACATTTTAAATTACCAAATTCTAATATTGTATTCCAAATATCATAACATATAGAATATTAAGAGGGCGTTTGCATAGCCAAATTTGTAGATGCCCATCTATGAGTACTTCAATCCAAATCCAAAAACATACAATCAAATTCTCTAAACAAAACACCAAAAAAATAAGAAAGGATAACAAAACAATCCCATGTAGTAACCACCTTCATGATCCAAAAGCGTTGAACTCATAGATACAATCACTAATTAGGCAAAATAATTGCTTCTTGTTTTCCTGTATCATAGAAGGAATATTGATTATGTATTGTACAATAAAAACTAATTCAACATATAAAGAATAATCAAACATTTAATATGGGTCTAACAAGAAGCGCATAAAATAAGGAATGATTATTATAAACTAATAACAATAAATCGATATAACTAATGCAATAATTGAACTAATTAAGTCTAACAAGAACATGACTTGTAAATATATAGACCACAATTTCCATTATTAGATGCATATAAACACTAAACAGAATATAATTCAAATTCTCAAAATATACATAAACACTTAATTGTGTGTAACTTTCTTTTCATGATCCAGAACTAGATATCAAACACCTTACAATTGTTACTACGAATATCTAAAAATTTCAAGTAGAAACGGAAAACTATAAATCAATCATACAATAAGATATAAGTCATTTTTCGTATTTTCCTATTTCAAAATTTAAATTCGAGACCAAGAAAGAACACTCAGTACCTCTGTGTCATATCTTCTAAACCAATAAAATACTAAAATCATTTATACAAAACTCAATGGATTCTTCAACTAAATATCGTTCAACAATACAACCATCTGGTCGACTTCGATTCTTCACGTACCCTTTTATTATCTTCATGTAACGCTCAATCGGGTACATCCACCTCATATAAGCTGGTCCACAATATTGTGTTTCCATTATAAGATGGACTGTAAGATGAACCATTATGTCAAAAAATGAGGGTGGAAAATACATCTCAAGCTCACATAATGTGACAACAATTTCCTTTTGTAACGTCGGTAACTTCTCAGGGTCAATAACTTTGCTACAAATAGCTTTGAAGAAAAAACAAAGTTTAGTTATGGTCCATCGCACATTTTCAGGTAAAATGGAACGTATAGCCACTGGAAGAAAGTTCTCCATTAAAACATGACAATCGTGAGACTTTAAACCCTTCAATTTGAGATCTTTCATAGATACCAAACTCTTAATGTTTGATGAGTAGCCCTCTGGAACTTTAACATTGTGAAGAACCTTACACAAGATCTTTTTCTCTTTTCTTGACAGAGTATGAGCTGCTGGAGGTAGAAATGTACGCTTCCCATCCCTCTTAACCGGCTGTAACTCATTTCTTAATCCCATACTTTGCAGGTCTAACCTTGCATTAATGCCATCCTTAGACTTTCCTGGAAGATTGAGTAATGTACCAACGACACTTTCAAACACATTTTTTTCTATATGCATCACATCAAGGAAATGTCTAACATACAATGACTTCCAATACGGCAATTCAAAGAAAATTGACTTTTTTTTCCATCCTCCCTTTACAAGTTCACTTGAAAATGGCTTTCCAAAATTAGTGCTCAAAAGCTTTACCTTTTGGTATAATTGATCACCCGTCAAAGCCAAAGGAGCTCTATTTTCTTCTGATTCACCGTTAAAAGCTTTTCTCCATTTTCGAAAATGATGGTTGGTATTTAAAAATCTACGGTGTCCAAGAAATACATTCTTCATACAATACTCCAATCGTATTGAATGTGTACCATCTTCACATATGGGGCATGCAAATTTTCCTTTGACACTGTAGCCTGATAGATTCCCATAGGCAGGAAAATCATTGATTGTTCCAAATAACATAGCCCTCAAGTTGAAGGATTCTTTTTTATACTCATCATATACCTCCACACCTGTCTCCCACATATGCTTTAAATCTTCAATTAATGGAGCCAAGTATACATCTATATCATTTCCTGGTTGCTTGGGCCCAGAAATTAACATACTCAACATCGTGTATTTGCGCTTCATACATAGCCATGGAGGTAGGTTATAAATCAACAAAATGACTGGCCAAGAAGTAAGTTTACTACTTTGAATACCATGAGGATTTATTCCGTCAGTAGACAATGCAAGACGTAGGTTTCTTTCTTCCTTCCCAAAATTTGGGTAATCATGATCAATTTTTGCCCATTGAGGAGAATCTGCGGGATGTCGGAGCATTCCATCAACAACCCTTTCATTTGCATGCCATGTTAAGTTCTTTGCGTCTTCTGCATTATGATACATGCGCCTAAATCTTGGTATTATCGGAAAATACCATAGCGTTTTGGCTGGAGCTGTTTCTTTCTTCTTATAGCGTGGGGCACTACATTTAGGACACATATTCAACGATGCATACTCCTTGCGAAATAAAATGCAATCATTTGGACAAGCATGTATCTTCTCGTAACTCATGCCAATAGAACATAACAATTGTTTAGACTCATACGTTCGACTAGGGAGCACGTTGTTCTCAGGCAAAATATCCTTTAACAGAGTTAACAAGTCTGTGAAGCTCCTATCGGACCATCCATGGCGTGCTTTTAAGTTATACAACTTTAAGACCGTTGACAGTCTTGTGAATTTAGTACATCCATCATACAACGGAGTCTCTGCATCACTTACTATCCGCTCAAACATTTGAGGACAATCACGAAGATCTTCCTCAATTACATTGACAAATTCTTCAACTCGATCAAACGCATAATTCGTATCTTTTTCAAAATCATTTGATGAATCTCTCCCATCGCTCCTTTTTGTGGACTTGGTTTTTTTTTCCCCGTGCATTATCCAGCATGTGTAGCTTTTATCAATTCCATTACATATTAAGTGATCTTCCAAAACATTTGCACTAACATCCGTATAACAACATTCTAAGCAAGGGCATATGATTTTACTAGTGTCTTCAGCATGAGCAATAGCAAACCTAACGAACTCACGAACTCCATCTTCATATTCTTTTGACGCTCGATTGGCAAACATCCATTTTCGATCCATATTTCCTAACAAGTAACATATATAACTAGTTAAAAATTGGTTCTAACAACCAAATTATGTTCCATCTTGGATCATTTCACATTTGAAACTCTACTTTTAAATTGATTATTTCACATATTATGAACTGTATTATAATGGTATCTAACATGCTTATCAATATGATCTATCAGAGTAAAAACTCGAACAGCTGGAATTTCATTATCAAGAGAGTGGTATAGATTGCCTAATACATATATCATAATACCCTCTAAAGTATACTGATCAAAGTTATTAAGTAATATTAATTCATCGTTGGATAGTAAACCATTGTTTTTTATATATTCAATAGCAGAAGGTTTATTATCATCAATAAAGAGTTTTATTAAATTAGGATAATTTTTATATACATCACTTTTATCACTCAGGAATTATAGCATCATCAGGAAGTATTCAATTCAGATAATACTAATATTGGGTTTACTACTTTTTCTATTTAATATAATATTAAGGATCCACTAGTTTGTAAAGCTCTATATTCTCAAACCCACTTATTTTTATTAAACCACATAAAAACAGGACCAAGTCATGATTACGTTCTAAGGTTCAAACAAAAGGGTCTTCATATTTTATACTCACATGCCAAATTTATTTCCAAGACATTATTATAATAATAATTAATTTGACTTGTTGTAATAAATACTACAATATCCCGCGACGGACGATCCGCTATGTCATGAAAAGCGCCCGCTATCCCATCTCCGCTACCGCCCCCATGTTAGCGCGCGGGAGGCCACTGCTCCGCTACGGAGCGCCGCTATAGCGGCCGCTACGGCCGCTTTTGACAACTCTGATCTAAACTGGCAATTGCAATGCCATCTCACAAAGTCCTGGGTCAGTGTCTAAGAGGGTTTTTGTTGCAAAATCTATACATGGATTCATCCAAGAAATATCGAGTGGTATGTCAGAAGGACCTGAATTTTCATTTGCCTCATCAGTATCACAACTTTCAGCAGCAACAGTAGCACATTCTGAATGATAAAGTCTTCTACAGGTGAAAACACATTGCACAATGTGTTAAGAGTATTGGGGATAACAAGGCCCCCGGTATTGATGGTAACAATGCCAAGTTTTTCAAGATCAGATGGTAGGTAATAAAGGATGATGTAAGGGCTACTGTAAGAGAATTATTTGACAATAATAGAATTTATCCTGCCATAAACTGCACAATAGTAACCCTGATCCCTAAGCATAATGATGTCAGGAAGCTTAGAGATATGAGGCCTATTGCTTTATGTAAAACCCTGTAAATGATAATATAAAAAATCCTCACCACTAGGCTCAACAAGGTCATTAGTTATTTGGTGGATTCTAGACAATCTGCTTTTGTCCCTGGCAGAATTATCCATGATAATATCTTAATGGCCCAAGAATTACTTAGAAGATAAAAATGCAAGTATATGTCCCCTAGGTGTGCCATACAAGTGTACCTCCAGAAAGCCTATGATACAGTAGAATGGCCTGCCCTAGAAAGCATTAGGAGAGAAATGAATTTCCTCCATTTATTCATCAACTGGGTTATGACATGTGTCACCACTACCTTTTACCGATACTCCATTCATGGTCAGCATAGTGGTATCCTTAAAGAAAAAAGAAGGATTAGACAAGGAGATCCAATATCCCCCTCCTTTTTATCCTCATAATGGAATACTTACATAGATGTCTAAGAAACTTACAAAGCAACCCCAATTTCAACATCCACCTAAAGTGTGACAAACTCTGCATCACCAACATCTGCTTTGCAGATGATATAATCCTCTTCACAATAGGATATACATTACCTGTGCACCTTATAATATAGGAAGTAAGGAAATTCTCTCATGCTATTGGCCTGAAAGCAAATCCCCTGAAGTGCAAAGTGTTCTTTGGAGGGGTAAGCAACTCTGAACAAGAAAAAATTCTGGATGCTACTGGTTTTTCTGCAAGTACCCTCCCCTTCAAATACTTGGGAGTGCCACTTAATAGCAAGAAACCGGACATAGCTCTTTATCAACCCCTCATTGACATAATTTTCCAAAGAGTCCAACACTGGACTGCTAGCCTACTAAGTTATGCTGGCAGAAAGCAGCTAAATCAGAGTGTCTTGACTATTATGTGTGCCTATTGGATACAAATCTATCCCATGCCCAAAAAAGTCATCACATAAATTAAATATATTTGCATAAGCTACCTTTGTAGTGGCAAGGAAGTGATTATCAAAAAGGGTCCTATTGCTTGGGAAACCATATGTAACTCTAAGAATGCAGGTGGTTTGAACCTCACTGAACTAGTAAGCTGGAACAAGGCCACTATTATGAGACTCCTATGGAACCTTCAAGGCAAAGCAGACAAATTATGGGTAAAGTATATGCACATATATTACTTCAAAGGGCAACAAATATTAAACTGGCAGTTACCCAATAATTGTTCATGGATCTTGAAAAAAATCACGAGCTTTAGAGAGATTGCATGTCAAAGTTGATATTGGAAAGAAGCTGAGCATAAAGGTCACTATAAAACAACTATGATGTACAAGGAAATTAGAGGTGCAAAAATACCTACCCCCTGGAGCAAATTGTTCTTCTCTAATTGTGCTAGACCAAGGGCCAATTTTGTGCTTTAGTTGGCTGTGTGGGATAAATTGGCAATAAAGATCAGACTGGCTAGATTTGGGATAACTACTGATGGAATTTGTCGAAGTAGAAGTGTCTAGACTACAGATAATTAAGCTTAAGACGGGGAAGGAGGGTAACCAATGAAATAAACTCAAAAAGAGTACACTTTTGTTTAAGAAAAACAGCTATGATCTCTTTTCCACTGTGTTAATATGAAGAAGATATTGTTCTCGGGTAAGAGACTGTGCAAGAACAGATAAGAAATCTATGATAAAACAGAAAGGAAAATGTACAGACATTGAAAACACTTCGAAGGATTTACTTTCTGCTTCCCAAACCTCGCAATTCTGTTATCTTTCTCTCTGGACATCTCCCCTCTTCTCCTTTAATCCCATTCCAACTCCCTAAATCTAATTCCTGATCTCCTCTCTTCTCCTTTAATCCCATTCCAACTCCCTAAATCTAATTCCTGTCAAACGGGTAGATTGTTACAAATTACAATCAATGTTGTCAAAATAGCAAGTTTACCTAAGCGCAATCCAGCAAATTTCACACAAATTTCAAATTCCATGCACACTTAGGATAGCAATTTGGTGGATCAGATTAGAATCCCTGAGGAAATTCATAAAACTAGCGGAATCGATGATTTCGACCTAGTAATGGTGGATTAGAGTAAAATCACTAAGGAAATAAAATCAGTGGGATAGGTATTTCGACCTAGTAATTCTTCTGGTCCCCACAATCAATTTCGCACTCTGAGCCAACTTGCTTCACACCCGGATCCAAATAATAAATCTTACACCTCAAACATAAAGCAATATTTTAGCAAATAATTTTCCAAAACTAATTTTCCTCAAGGCTAACAAACACACCTAGTTTATGAACAGTGTCAAGTATATAGGAAAAAAGAAACTCAATGCGTAGCATATCAACATGGTAAACTATAAGCTATTTGAGAATTAGTTAAAGCAGCATAACTTGACTATGGTATCATAAAAGCAGTTTTAAACTGTTGTCGGATTCGCAGATGCAATTGCGTTGTGATATTTGAAATTGCAGGAAAAAATGGTCGATGCAGCCGCAATTGCAGCTGCAGAGATTCCAAAAACCTTGGTGTCGTAGCCACAATTACAGTTATCATCATATAAATATCAGGAACATGGTAGATATAATAGGTGATGAGGCATCGGGGCTTATATCAAAAACATGGTGGATATAATAGGCAATGAGGCCTGCGACTGACAGCAATTTGACAACACTTGTAGACCAAAATCTAAAACTGTGTTTGAAAGGGCAATATACATAAATGGCAAGAGCGGCTTGTATCAGGTATAAAATTTCACACTCGGTTACATTTCCATAATCATGGATGGATGTATATCCACTTTAACAAGGTCAAATCACTAGGTTACTTACCGGTTTCTATCAAGCTGTTAGTTCTCGAATATTACAAAATAACCAAAGAACTCTATGCTTTAAAATATGTACACAGACTATATAGCTACACCGGCAAAAAATCACGAACCCTCATTACAGCTACTCAAAATCACGAATATCGTCAACACACAAACAACACAGAGAATCAACGGATAGCAGAAACTGAAAAAAGAAATATTACCGGATACAAATGAAGAGAGGGATGACGACGATGTAGGTGAGATGACAAAGGGTTGAGTTCGACGGAGAATGAGATTTGGTTGTTCTTTCTTTTCGGTGTTTCCTCCTTCTGTTTGAGTGTCGTTTGAGAAGTGAATCTGAATCTGAATCGATGGTGAATCCGATGGCTGAAGAATGGATCCGGGTGAAAACCGAAGGAAGGGATGACGGTGGTAAATCAATGACTAACGGCGGTGAATCAATGAAAACCAAAGGAAGCAGAGGAAGATTTAACGGCGGTGAATCAGTTGGGAGAATAGTGTTTTTGTTTTTGGCGGTGAGTGGATGCGGTGAGTGGATGCGGGAAGATAGTGTTTTGTTTTGGCGGTGAGTGGATGCGGTGAGTGGAGGATGCGGGAAGATAGTGTTTTGGCGGTGAGTGGAGGATGCGGGAAGATAGTGTTTTGGCGGTGAGTGGAGGATGCGGGAAGATAGTGTATCTGAAAATGTATTTTGTTTTTTTTTTTATCAATTAATTAATTAATTAATTATTATATATAAGATAGCACTTTTTAATAAATGCTATTATATAGGTAGTCAAATAATAGCGTTTTATACAAAGTGCTATCTTAAAGAAGTTTAATAATAGCGTTTTGGTACAAAGTGCTATCATAATTACATAGTCTGTATTATATAATAGCGCCCGATTAAAAAGTGCTATTATAAATGTGTTTTTTCCATTTTAATAGCATTTTTTTTAAAAGTGCTATTAAATTAGGTGATACAAAAAATCATTTTTGGCGTAGTGAGAATTGGGGGTAGAGTAGCCCACGCGAGGACGACAGGGTGAACTGTCTTAACAAATACTGTGTCCATTTTAGTTTTCTGCATTTTATTTCTATTTACTTGAATTTGTGAGTTATCAATTTTTCTCATTCATACAAAATAATTGTAGTGACAAACTAAAATTTACAACTCATATAACATTCATTTGAATCACTATAATCACCAGAATTTGAGTATAACCAAACCTTGTGTAGTACGTACACCAAGTGTTTGGTGAATTTATAACTCACAAATTTGCTTTTTCTTCTCCGCAACTAATTGATAATAACTTACACCTTGTTAAACTTGCTAAAGCGATTCATCATATTTAATTTTAGTTGTGATTCTATTCTCATCATTTTCATCAAATTAGTTCGCATATCCGATCTTTCCAATATGTAAAGTTTAGACGATCAGATTCAGGGTTGTCTCTCTCTAATAAAAACAATTTTACAAAAAGCGCAAAATTTTCAAAGGGATCTATTCAACCCCTCCTTCTAGATCCGTCACGTCGTCTAACGTATATGAATAGTAAAAACGACGAGGAAATTTTGGTTTTGCCTTAGGTATTGAAATAGGTTTTTATTTAGGCACATAACCAACATGAACAAAATGAGAATGAAGAGTTTTTGGATTGTCATCTTTTTTTGAAGTGGATTCTTCATCAAAACCATAACCAATACCTCTTGTTCTATTTCTGCTAACACCATAGATCATTGAAGCCATTATACTTCTATTTAGGCTTTTAGAAAGAAATTTCTGGAAAGATTTGTCATACTTCTTTATGACATTATCAGAATCCCAGAAGCTTGTGAAAGAAATTCCGTAATATATTGCATTCCTAGGTTTTTCATTCATAAAGAAGTTTATCGTTTGTTGCATTGATAGTGATTTATTGCTTAAAGGTTAGGTTTTCTTAGAATTACGACCTAATTGAGCTTTAGTGGTGATTAAAATCTGAGAAACTTATTGAGTTTAGAATTCACGAATTGAATCATTATATAATCATATCTCGTGAATTATGTTGTAATCGATTGAATACCTAGTGTATCTTCATTAATTCAATTTTTGTTTGTTGTACATTGATTACGTGTTCACGTTTATTAATTTCTATTCAAGTATAATTCACTCTATTTCACTCTAAAACTTCTATGCGCATACCCTGAAAAACCTCTGATATTTTGTTTATAAAAAATTGGTTGGTTCGATTTTGAAAAGTATATTCACCCTCATTTAGATCGTTTTCTTACACCATATTCTCACCCAACATCCCTCAATTGGTCTCAAAATCGAGGGTAAATGTCATTATTTAATTTCATTTTTATTTAAAAAGGAAATAACGTTTTACATTAGTTATTCAGAAATAACCGAGGGAAAAAGTGTCCGGTTTTAATTTTGTTCATGAAACAAAAATGAATGCACTTAGAGAACTAATGATCTTGAAATAATGGTGTTGATCTTTGTCACGGTGGCGCCGTGGTGGATCCTGCATGGTTAGATCTCTAACTCAAAATTCAGTTAAAGATTCAACATGAGAATAATGAAAAGTGAGATAAGAGAGTGTACGTTTTCCATTGTGTGTAGGGTTATATTTGGACGAGTTACCCGAGATCCACCCGAGAACTGGTCCAGTGGAACCAGACTAATGGACCAGCCGAAATTCTACTTGGTCGGGAATGGATAATTTTTTTATCCAATACCCGAAACAAGAATCGGACTATGTATCCAATAAGTAGTCGGTCATGCTTAGTATATATTGTTATCTCGAGTATCTAATAAGTTTCCCATTGTGAGAAAGTTGTCTAGTGGATTACCCGAGAATCGCTCCGGTGGAACCGGACCAATGGACCGACCGAAATGCTACTTGGTCCGGTTTCGGTCCTAAAAAATCATCCATCACTGTTTCGGTCAAGTCCACTTCTCGGGATGGTTTATATCTGGACTGGACCAGACCAAAAACAGATCTACTTTTGTGAATTAACTTTCATATCTTGGGTCAAGTGGAGTGGATTTGAGGAGAGTTGGGCCTTAGCTATTTGAGCCTTTGGTCGGCTCAGAAATTTTTTGTTCATAAACATATCTTTATCGTTCATTTATTGGATGTCGATGCTTAAGACACTGCCAACACATTTAAGCCCCAAGAAACATTAGCGATCAGTAGAAAACCTTCACGACAGTCATTCACAATGCAAACGCTGTAGTATATATCTTGGATGTTGTGATTCACAAACATTGATAATTAATATTTGTGAAAATAGTCTTTGTGATGAATTGCAAGAATATAAAATAGTTTGTATTCTTTACATAATCTTTTGTCTATATACATGATAGATTATTTTCTTTATATCTGAAGATGATGATGAAGAAGTTTTAGATCTTTTTCAACATAATTGTTAGTGTAAATTTACACAAAAATAATATAAAATAAATATATTTTTGACATAAAACAAAATAATGAATTAACAAGGACTACTTATGATAGTATAACAATTTAGCTATTAAGCATCTGATCTAACTCCTCAGCAAACCTTTTCATTACCTGAGAGGACAAACAAATTGGTAACATGAAACAATCTTCTCCTTTTGCATTCTTATAAGGAACTATGTAAGTTGCCCCTGGAAAAGGTCCAGCCCCGCCTTTAGCAACTCCACCATACACCCCTTCACCCCATCCAAAATCCACTTCTCTAAATTTAGCTCTAGTCAAATCTGAAATAACACAAGAGTTTACAGTTGTAAATAAACACCTTTCGTTAATAACCATGAAATCTGCTACAGACCGTATGTATTCTTCTGTAACTTGAGTTTTTACTTTTCTTATCAACTCAACAACATATCCTAGTGAGTTTCCACAAAGCTTCCCTGCTGTAGTGACGGTTGCTGGATAAGCAAAACAGTTACCGTAATATCCAACAAGTGAGGAGTGATTATTGTTAAACCTCGAACGTGCATTGACGATGACCATAAATCTTACTTCTTCTTCTGCCTCTAACTGCAATGCTTTTGTGCGACAATACCAAAAACATGCACTGATAATGTCGAATGTGGTACATTGAAATGGAACCAAGAGACGAAGTGCAGCTATGTCTGAAGGTTTAAAGAAGAAAGATTGGTGGGTTATGGTTGTAGTATCTTCTTCATTTATGGTATTATTTGGTGGAAATACTTGTTCATATTCACGATGGTTGTAGGTAACGCGTGGTGGATCTCTTGCCATGAGGATCTCTCTACACCAGATTGGTTGAATGGAAGGTTGATGTGCTCCTCGAGCCATTTCTGCCCATGCATCCATCAACTGTTTCATACCAGTTCCATCGCTCATTGTATGGTTCAAACTTATAGCCACTATCAAACCACCACACTTGAGACGTGTCACCTTTCATGTTTAAAAATATTTTATAAACCAACAAAATGCAAGTTTTTAACACTAAATTCGTATACTACAAGAATTTTGACTTATAACAACAACACATAGGTCGATCATATAACCTTATCAACAGACATTTTTTTCTATGTACTTTAATTTACCTATATCCACATAAAAAATAAAAGTGGGAAATTGAAAATCCTGCTTAAATTGTATTCACAAAATTATGTTTTAAAAAAGTAACTAACTTGCCACTGCACAACTTCAAAGTCATGTAAATGCTTTTTTACCATATATTTTTCTATTTAAAAAAAAAAAAAGAGTATAAAATTATACTAAATCCCAACACTTATCAATCATTACTAATGGTACTTGGTGTCAGGTGTCTGTTAGTATGTTTCATATTTCTTGTAGTGAAAAACGTATTTAGATGTCAGGGATTCAAGAATTATTAAAACTAACTTGTATGAGTCGAATAGGACGGTCAATAATTAGTTCCGAGCCTGGAACATCGTAGAGAAGCTCTTGGAAGCAAGGGAATGGTGGATGGAGAGAGTCGCCAAATTGATCAAGCGTTACATCAGCTTCAGCACCAACGAACTTGACACCTTCACCAGTACAATCAACCATCAACTTGCGTCCAACACCTTCTATAATCCTTCCCGCAAATGGATAGTAATACACAAGTGTTTGCGACAGTGCATTTCTAAGAACTTCTACCGGATCTTTTCCAGCCATTGATGGTTCACGATGAAAGACAAAAATGAGAGGAATATTAAAACGTAAGCCTTGTTGATCATCTATGTCAGATAGTAGTTTAACTTCACGAGGAGTAGATGCAGCCGGACGCACCATCTCTGGTTGGAACCTCCTCACTGTGAATAATAATGGTGTTGAAGTCATGCTTGCTATCAGTATGATAAAAAACAACAGAGCTAATAATAAAGTGTAGTGTTTGGTTTGTGGGGTGAGTTATAAAAAAGGTGAAATTTATAAGGACCACGTTACACCTTATCTTGTACGTACGTAGTAGAATAGAATGCTTGTTTTCAAGCAAGGTCACGTTTTTCTTCTTTTATATATATATATATATATATATATATATATATATATATATATATATATATATATATATATATATATATATATATATAACCACCAATAATATTCATACACGTGCTTTATATCACCATCTCTCTCCTTCAATATGGCCACACGGTATTATGGGATGGATTTATTTCAGGGTACAAGCTCTCTACCCATCACAAAAAATGGGATATTATACTCCTAATCAATCGCATATTTATTTTAACATATTTAATTATTTATCAAATAGTATATTGTTTGAATTATGTTTAGATTAGTGGAATGGAGTGAAACGGAACATAGCAAGGTGGAATGGAATATGGATCTCACTCCATCATTTAGTTATTTTATTTGAAATATCTCATTCCATCGCATACACACCAAATTGGATGAAATAAAAAATAGAAAATAATTTGACGTTTGTTTGCGTATTTTTTAGACGCATATAACCGAAGAGTCTGATATAGCTATCTTATCACGTGACCAGATATTTGCCACGTACCGTTTGTGGATATTATAATTTTTGTAAATCACGGGTTTTAATATCTTGATATAAAATATTCATTCAAATTATACTGCGAGAATTACTTCTAGGTATATAATTTTAAAGATGTGATTTAACGTAGATAAATATTTTTTTTTAACTAAGTCTAAATTAATTAGTCAGTTATAATAATAAATGTACATGATTATAATTAACATATAAATGTAAATATATAATTATAATAATTAAAATATAAATGTAAATATATCAAAATCAGAAGAGAAAAAAAAGAAAATAACTATATAAAAGGAAATAATAAATAAAAAAAAAAAAGAATTTGCAAGGGGGGGGGGGGGGGGGGGGGGGGGGGATTTTAGTTGTGAAGTAAAGAGGTGAAACTGTGGCACCAAAAACTTGGCCATCTTCATCTAAGAGGTATGAAGAGGATTATCTCCTTGGAGGCAGTCAGAGGGATTCCAAGACTGCAAATTGATGAAGAAAGAGTTTGTGGTGAATGTCAGGTTGGTAAGCAGACTAAGATGTCACATCCAAAGTCAAGACATCTGACCACCTCTAAGGTTCTAGAACTTCTTCACATGGATCTGATGGGACCAATGCAAGTAGAGAGTCTTGGTGGAAAAAGATATGCCTATGTGGTTGTGGATGATTTTTCTAGATTCACCTGGATTAATTTCATTAGGGAAAAATCTGATGTATTTGAAGTTTTTAAAGAATTGTGCAAAAGAATTCAAAGAGAAAAGGAAGGGTGTATTGTCAGAATCAGAAGTGATCATGGCAAGGAATTTGAAAACAGCAAGTTTGATGATTTCTGTTCTTCAGAAGGAATTAGTCATGAGTTTTCTTCTCCTATAACACCTCAGCAAAATGGAGTTGTGGAAAGAAAAAACAGGATCATACAGGAATCTGCCAGAGCAATGTTACATGCCAAAAGACTTCCTATGTATTTTTGGGCTGAAGCTATGAATACAACCTACTATGTTCATAACAGGGTCACCTTGAGGAAGGGAACCTCATCCACCATATATGAACTCTGGAAAGGAAGAAAACCAACTGTGAAGTACTTCCATGTGTTTGGCAGCAAATGCTATATTCTGGCTGATCGTGAACAAAGAAGAAAACTGGACCCTAAAAGTGATGAAGGCATATTTCTAGGATACTCCTCAAACAGCAGAGCTTATAGAGTATTCAACTCCAGAACCAAAACCATGATGGAATCAATAAATGTTATAATTGATGATTATCATGAAGAAATAGATGTTCCTTGTACTGTTGAGACATTCTTTGAGACTTCAATCCAACAGAATGATCTACCCAACTCCACCACAACAGAATCTGAATCAAAGGAAACTAGCAAGATCCCTTCCATCAGAATTCAGAAGGATCATCCAAAAGAGCTCATCATAGGAGATCCCAACAGTGGAGTCATCACAAGATCTAGAGAAATCATCTCAAACTCTTGTTTTGTGTCCAAAATGGAACCAAGAAATGTCAAGGAAGCTTTAACTGATGAATACTGGATTGGTGCAATGCAAGATGAACTGAACCAATTCAAGCAACATGAAGTTTGGGAACTGGTTCCTAGACCTGAAGGAACTAACATCATTGGGACAAAATGGATATTCAAGAACAAGTCAGATGCTGAAGGAGTTGTCACCAGAAATAAGGCAAGACTTGTTGCTCAAGGATACACCCAGGTTGAAGGGGTTGATTTTGATGAAACCTTTGCACCTGTAGCCATGCTGGAATCAATCAGACTCCTGTTGTCAATTGCTTGTCTTCTGAAGTTCAAATTATTTCAGATGGATGTGAAAAGTGCCTTTCTAAATGGGTACTTAAATGAGGAAGCTTATGTGGAACAACCTAAAGGCTTTGTGGATCCAACCCACCCTGATCATGTCTACAAATTGAGAAAAGCTCTATATGGCCTGAAACAAGCTCCTAGAGCATGGTATGACAGGTTAACAAAGTTTCTCTCAGACAAAGGCTACAGAAAAGGAGGCTTGGACAAAACTCTCTTTTTCAAAACTGAAGGAGGGAAGTTGATGGTTGCCCAAATATATGTTGATGACATAGTGTTTGGAGGAATGTCAGAACATATGGTTAAACACTTTGCTGACCAGATGCAGGCTGAATTCGAAATGAGTCTCATGGGAGAACTAACTTACTTTCTTGGACTGCAAGTCTCACAGATGGAGGACTCAACCTTCTTATCTCAAAGCAAGTATGCTAAGAACATTGTAAAGAAGTTTGGTATGGAGAATGCAAGTCACAAAAGGACTCCTGCTCCTACTCATCTAAAGCTTTCCAAAGATTCAAGTGGGGTTAAGGTGGATCAAAGTCTGTACAGAAGCATGATAGGAAGCTTGTTGTACTTAACTGCCAGCAGACCTGATATTGCCTTTGCAGTTGGAGTTTGTGCAAGATACCAAGTTGATCCCAAAGTCAGTCATATCAACCAAGTGAAGAGAATTTTGAAGTATGTGAGTGGAACTTACAACTATGGGTTGATGTATTCTCATGGCTGTGAACCAGCTCTGACTGGCTACTGTGATGTTGATTGGGCTGGTAGTGCTGATGCTAGAAAAAGCACCTCTAGAGGATGTTTCTTCTTGGGAAATAATCTGGTTTCCTGGTTCAGCAAGAAACAGAACTGTGTGTCTCTTTCTACTGCTGAAGCTGAATACATTGCAACTGGTAGTAGCTGCTCTCAAATGATCTGGATGAAACAGATGCTCACTGAGTATAATGTCACACAAGATGTTATGACATTGTACTGTGACAATCTGAGTACAATCAACATTTCCAAGAATCCCATTCAGCATAGTAGGACCAAACATATTGACATACGACATCACTTTATCAGAGACCTTGTAGAAGAGAAGGCAATCAAATTGGAACATGTTGCCACTGAGCTACAGCTGGCTGACATCTTTACCAAGGCTCTGGATGCAAATCAATTTGAAAACTTGAGGGGTAAGTTAGGTATTTGCCAACATCAGGAATTGTAGCAATTAATTTTGCTTAAAACAAGGATTAAAGGAGTTATGCTTGTTCTGATTGGGTTAAAATTATATTTTCCAATTTCCTTCAATTCTTTTAAGAAGTTGAATAGACACTCCTTTTCTTCCTTCCCCTCTCGTCTCCTCATCAAAACCCAGTCTCTCAATCAGAATTTTCTCTTCAGTTGCTGTTGGTCCTCTAAAACTGTCAAAATGTCTCAAACACCATCATCATCCAATACGACTATTTCAACCTCTTCCTCTGATCAAGATTCTAGGACAATCTCTTCCTGTCTGGACTCTGAAGTCCTGGAGATCTCTTCTCGTAGAAAAGTGGGAACTAACCCCACCAAGGTCAAAGAGTTGAGAACAAGACATGCAGGAAAGTCCCAAGCTTCTGCCTCTGGTAATTCATCTCATCCTTCTTCTTCAGTTCCACCTGAAATTGCAAATAGGGAAGGGTCAGCCTATGTTAATCAAGCAATAGCAAAAATTGTTTCAAGAATTCTGAACGAGAACCACTCAGTTCCTGGCATTTCTGTTCCTTTGAACCAAGAAAGTTCAAATTCTGAAACAAATCCAGATGTCTCTAAGGATGTTGAGACATCAGACAAAAAGAAGAATGCTGACATTGCTCACAAGAAAAGGAAGAAGCCCGAATCCTGAGTCTGATGACAGTGCTTAAAGGTTGGTTGCTGTTTGGTGGTGTTGCTGGTTGGTGCTGATATCTGGTGGAGTTTGGAAGTGTGTTCAGTTTTTTTTCTGCTGCTGCTCTTATTATTTGTTTTGGATAACTGTATAATCTTTATGAACATGTATCTTTGGCCCATTTGTGGCTAAAGAGGGGGAGAATATTTTGGTACTTACTTAATTAGTACTTGCTCAATTAGACATTCTATTTTTCTGCAGTCATTTCTTTCTGCTGCTATCTATCTCTGATTACTTAGGGTCTTTAGCCAAAAATCTGCCAAAGGGGGAGTTTGTAGTTGTTTAGGTATTGGCTTGCATTTTTGGTAAAACCCAAGTGTATGTGTGAATGTCATGACTGATGTCATAACATTCTAGTTTAGTTTGTACTGATTCATTAGGTACCTTTGCAGAAAAATATTGTCATTCAGGTACTGATGTTTATAAGTGTGTATCTGAGCATTTTGCAAAATGATCACATTTTCCTAAATCAGTAGACAGGTTCCTCAGATGTCATAACAGATGTTAAGACATCTTGTTCTGAACTAACAGGTTTGCAGGTTGGTTAATTCTGAGTTTTTTCAGGAAAATAACTCAGTCTTTCCAGAACAGAATCCTGCGTTTTCTGAGGGTTAACCTAGCTCAACCCTAACCTGGTTAATAAAGTCCTGTGACCTAGTCTTAAGGTCAAACGGAATTAACCCTAGGTTTTTGTGGAAACCCTAACTGAAGTTGCAGCTGCTATATATTCAACAGAGCTGCTGTTTTGCAAGTAATCCCTTTTGGTCAGAAGATCATTTGTAAACTGTATAGGTTTAATTATTGTACTCCAAGCAATTATCATTGTGATAAGTGACTTGGAATAGGTTTTTAATTGTAAGGGTTGTGTAGCACTCAAAGCTTTGAAGCAAGAGTGTTTGAATGTTTCTTGACTAAAGCTGTGAAGCAGAGTCAAGTTAAGTTGTGTATCACTCAAAGCTGTGAAGCAAGAGTGGTTGTGTTAATTGATTAAAAAGCTGTGAAGCTTAATCAAGTGTATGTTTTTGAAGAGTGTCTTCATCAATTCATTAGTCAAATTGTTTTATGTATCACTGCTGTGATTGAGGGGGAGTGAGTAGGAACTCAGGTTTAAGTTGTACTTAGATTGAAATTGCATTGGGTAGGTCTTAAGTGAAGGAGATAAACTGGTTGGTTTATTCCTGAATTAACATCTCTTATAGTGGATTTCCTCCCTGGCTTGGTAGCCCCCAGAGTAGGTGTTATTGCACACTGAACTGGGTAAACAATTGATTGTGTTCTTTATTGTTTTTGTATTTACTGTCATATAGTAAGTCAGATACGGTGTCATAACATTGAACGTGACATTAAGTATCTGCAGCCAGAATTTCACCGCATTCATAACCACTTTCCTCAATGTTTTGTCCTTGACCTCCCTCGAGAAATTCTGGACGATATGCCTGACGCAATAGACATGCGTAGAAGGAGGGTCATGCCAACCATTTGCTGGATTATTGTAGGCACTTTCAATGGAGGCATGTCTGTCCGAGATCAAACAAAGATCTGGTTGAGGAGCCACGTGTGTCCGAAGATTTTTCAGGAAAAAGCTCCAAGCACCACCAGTCTCCCCCTCGACAAGGGCAAACGCAACGGGGAAAATGTTGTTGTTGCCATCTTGTGCAACTGCCATCAATAGCGTGCCTTTGTACTTCCCATACAACCAAGTCCCGTCAATTTGTAGGATTGGTTTGCATGATGCAAACCCTGTGATGCATGGTTGAAATGCCCAAAACACGCGACTGAATATTCCGTTGCCATGCAGTAGACTACCATCTTGGGCGTACGCTGGCAATGTTTCCAGAACGTAAACACTACCTGGAGAATACGTCTTGAGTGCATTCAGGTAGCGGGGAAGTTCTCGGTATGACTCCTCCCAGTTTCCGTACACCCTTTCAATCGCCTTAGTCTTTGCTAACCACGCCTTACGGTAAGACGGAGTGTAGTTAAAAACCGTGGTGATGTGGGAGATGATTGTTTTCACCTTCAAAGATAGGTCGTTGTTGACCAGGGGTAGGATTTCTTGACAGATTAGATCATAGTTGAGTTTTCGGTGGTCCTGTGATTGAGTGGAACTTACACAAATGTGGGTAGTCATGGAACCTATGACCCAGCAGTCACCCCTTAATCTGTATGATGCGGTCAGCTTGAACATACAGTCAAGGTGGACACACTTGATCTTGTACCTTTCTGGGTTGACACGATCCACCTTAAAATCAACCGAGTTGAGCATGTGAAATTTTTTAATGGCCCTGATGCATTCCTCTCTGTTACGAAACTTGTCCTTCTCTTTTAAATTTTCATCCGACTGCATATACGGTTTGAAAAATAAGTCAGTAGAAGGTTCATCTCCGCCCATGTTGAAGTTTGTCATGTGCGGAGGTGGTGTGTAGATTTTGTCTGTAGGAATACTAGGGATGCCATCATCGTCAGAATCATCGTTCACCATTTCATCAAACTCTAACTCGTTATCTTCTTCTTCATCATCAACTGCATCTACCTCATCTTGTTCATTCTCCAAAGGATCAACCTCCTGTGTCACCGGAGGCTCAACCTCCTGTGTCACCGGAGGCTCTTGAAGCAAAACGTACAACTCAATAGAGTCGTATCCAGAATAGACATGGCTGGAAATCATATTCTGGAGATCCTCGTCATCTTGAACTTCAACCTTATAAAAAATTACTTGGTTGTTTCCAAAAAAAACTGGATTCTGATAAAATATCTGGGACACCGGGCCTCGTTCAAGTTTGGCCTCCAATCTTTTCTTGAAGTACGAGAAATTGGCTTTCCTGTTTAAGAGAAATTGCATGTTGTCTGTGTTTCTAAACAAAAACCCAGTTGTGGGACAAATGTATGTCTCACCGTTGAAATGTGCTTTGACGACAAATTGTGGTGAAGAGGCCATTGCGTAGAATTGTTTTAAGGTTTGAAGGTTGGAATATTTGAGGTTTATTGATTGTATGAAGGTATGAATACTGTAATGTTTGAAGGTTGGAATGTATGAATTTGATGACTGATTCGAAGGTTGGAAGATTTGACAGATTATGTGAATCAATGTTATGTTAAACGTAAGTCTAAAAATTTCAATTAAGTAAGGATGCAACCCCCCAAGACTGCCAATAATATTACATGCAATAATGAAACCCCATAGGCTGCCACCTAGCCTGGCCCTATTCTGCACATATACATGTTTTTTGTAAGACTCCACCCATCAACTCCAATGGGCTTGCATGCAATAATGAAAGGAATCCCAAAGGCTGTCACGTAGCCTGAGCCTATGCTGTAACAAATGACACCTCTTATTCGCCAATTGGGGTGGCGACACCATTCATTTTTGTACTGTTTCGCCAAGTCCAATGGCGCCTCCCTTACTGTCCAATCGTGATACATGCATGGGCTTATGAAACCCCATAGGCTGCCACCTAGCCTGGCCCTATTCTGCACATATACATGTTTTTTGTAAGACTCCAGCCATCAACTCCAATGGGCTTGCATGCAATAATGAAAGGAATCCCAAAGGCTATCACGTATCCTGAGCCTATGCTGTAACAAATGACACCTCTTATTCGCCAAATGGGGTGGCGACACCATTCATTTTTGTACTCTTTCGCCAAGTCCAATGGCGCCTCCCTTATTGTCCAATCGTGATACATGCATGGGCTGCCACCTAGCCTGCAAGACTGACACCTTTCATTTTTTGTACATGCATGTATGTATATGTGTAACCCCCTAAGCATGCAAATGTGACACTTCGCAGGCATGCAAGCACAAGCAACCACTACATCAAACTTATTTGCCTATAAATACATACCATATCATACATCTCTCACACCCACACAAGTCTCACTCTCTGCTACGAAATATTTCATAAGTCTATCATACTCTCTATCTCTTCCTAAGTCTTTCATACTCTCAAGCATTTTAAACAATGGCTCTTCTAACAATGGGCGATACTCACAGAGGCACAAGGGAAAACATTGCTGCATTTGTAAGTTTCTTCTTTGGTTATACATTTTTCATACTTCAAATAACGCGTTGTTCATCTTAATTAATCTTACACCTGTTAAATTATGAACTCAGGACACAAAAAGATTCAGAATTCGTTCGCACAACTACCTGGCTCCCGACCCATTTATCGTCCCTTATCTGGAATACGCAGGTTTTGGACATGTGATAAAGATCTCCAACTGCACCATTGACTCGAAGTTCATTCTTGCAATGTTGGAAAGGTGGAGACCGGAGACCCATACATTTCACCTACCAATAGGTGAATGTACCATCACGCTAGAGGATGTGTACATGCTACCGGGTCTCCCTATCGACGGTAAGGCCGTGAACAGGTCGATTCAACAACCCAACTTACAGTGTGAAGAACTATTGGGTAGGGATATGGTAGAAGGTCGTGGAGCAAGAGGGCAGGGAATACTACTCACTGACCTGAAACGTCATTATGCAAGTTTGGAATTAAATGAAAATTCCTCAGAGAATGATAGAGTAGTAAAAGCCAGAACGTATCTTATGATACTTTTTGGTACATTTTTATTTCCCGAAAGTACGGGAAATAGTGTAAATTTTATGTACTTACATTTACTAACAAATTTTGAAAAAACAAGAAAATATAGTTGGGGTTCTGCAGTATTAGCCCACCTATACAGTTCCTTGTGCAAAAACGCAGTCAAGGAAAAATGTACATTTTATGGGTGCGCATTTTTACTACAAGCCTGGGGTTGGTGGAGGATGGAGTCCTTAAACCCCGTCAACAACAACACTTTCGGTTTCCCTTACGCAACAAAGTAAGTCATCAAGTTATAGCATTTATAACTATTCTGCTCTTCCCAAAATATATGCTAAGAATAACATGTTTCTCATTTCCTTTAGGTACTGCGTGAGGGGTATGGATTACGGCAAGAATCCAAGATTCAATGTCGCACTCTACCGTAATCTGTTGGATCACTTAGGCCCAGATGACGTACGTCGTAGCTTTTAACTTTTGTTCATTTAAATTATTTATACATTACTTTTGCGCTAACCTGATTTAAATTTTATCGCAGTTCGTCTGGAGACCATATTTGGGTTTGGGCCATGATCCAAACCCAGAGGATGAAGCAACTTGGACTGCAAAGACTGCAATCATTCGGTTCAACATTGTGGAGATGCACCACAGCGACCGTGTGAAGATGCAGTTCGGAATGCATCAAGAGATACCAAGTGATCCAACAGATTTGTCCCCATGGAATCTTAAAAGGGTCGACGCCCAGTGGGGTCTTACCAACTGGAAAGACTTCGCTCCGGAATGGTGTAAGATGTGGCAGAGGCGTCACCGCTACGTCTTGCAATTCCCGGTTTTCCTTACTCAAGGTAACATGCGACACACAGATCAATATTTGTCGTGGTACAGGTCGGTTAGTAACCCAGAAATGCACGTGTCTCATCCAAGGTACTTGGTTGACCCACGCACACAATGGGCACAACCCTCGATTCCCCATCAACAAACCCAAAACCCATCAACCTCCCACCAACCCCCAAGAAGAAACAGACCCACAAACACCCAACCACATTCCCCACCACAACACAACTACAATCAAATGCCGTACAACCAACCACAATCACCACCAAACTACCAATACCCCGATATACCTCAAACCCAACCACAATACCAACCCCAATACCAGCACACCCACATACCCCACACACAATTTCAGTCTTCCACATATCCCAATATGGCGCCCTCAACATCCAGCCTTAGCCCTGATATGGGAATTTCGGAAGATTATGACCAAGCCGACCAAACCTACCATCACCCACCATATCACCAAACCACCCAACAACCTCAATACCAAACACCCCAAGATCCATTTCCTTTCTACCCCCCGTACTCAGACGACCAATGCTACAGACCAACCATGGAACCCCACCCACCGCCAACACGACCAAACTTTGAGGGTATGGGTAACCGACTGTACCAGAGCGGATCTTCTAGATATGGAGATCTGACTGATTTTATGGATTCGGACCGCATTGACTTCACTGGGCCATCGACCTTGCCGCAGCAGAAAATGCGACGGCACCCAGCAAGAGAAAGGCGAGGACGGGGATGCGGAACCGGGGGTCATTACCGGGTTCCGGGGGATCACTGATGTATCTTTTTTTTCCCAGTATTTTTGTATCCATTTTTTTTACTGTTATTTTAATGTAATACAGTTGGATGTAATGATTTTTTTTTAATAAAAAGTCCATTTTATTGATCTCTATCCAACAGGAAATGCACAGAAAAAAAAATAAAAAAAAATTTTTTTTGCCCTAAAAATACACTTAGGCGCCATCTCACTTGGCTTAGGGCATGCCCTAAGCACATAGGCGCCAAGTGAGATGGCGCCTCCCTTAAAAAAAGAGGTGCATGCGCCATTTCAGATGGCTCCTCCTTTGGGGAGTCATCTGAAACATGGTTATTTGCGTATTTTTTTTCTGAAACCCGGTTATTTGCGAAATATTATTTTAATACTTGGTTATTAATAAAAAAAATTCTCAAACGGTTGAATCTTGGGAAAGGGTGTTTTTTGTTGAAAATCATTCCAAATACTCAATTTAGCGGATGGCTGCTCATATTCCGCAGCCAGCATTAATGTTACAACATAATAAATGTGATAAGTGGGATAAGGGTTTAGTGGGATATTAGGGTAATAAAAATAATATAAAATCCAACAAAAAAGTATCAGTGTGCCACATCAACGACATTTAATGCCAAATGAATATAAAACAAGGATTGTGCAAAAAATCAATTTTATCTATTGTAATTAGATTAACGTAGGCTTTTAATCATGAGTGTGCTTCACCTTGCCTCTAATCTTGTATTTCATGAGAGCACCAAACATCTAGAGATTGATTGTTATCTTGTTTGCGAGAAGCTTCAACAAGGACTACTTAGGTTGCTTTCTATCTCAACACATGAACAACTTGCAGATTTTCTCACTAAAGCCTTGCCTATTGCTACTTTTAACAAGTTTGTTTTCAAGCTTGACATGATCAATATATACCATACTTAGCTTGAGAGGGACTCTTAAGATAGCTGATAAGTTAGTTAATTTTATACTTAATTAATTAATTAGCTTGCTTTTACTTTCTCGCCCTTTTCAAATTCAAACTTGTATAAGAGAGAACTCTCTCCTCATTTGTATGGTTGGGCTTATATTCACATTCTACAACGAACATTATCTATTTCCTCTACCTTCATTTCTTGATTTTCAGTTTCTTTAGGTTAAATTGCAATTATTCTAATATTAAGAAATAATATCTTTTTGAAATTCTATTCTCATCATTATTATTATTTGAAATAATATTTCTATTTAAATATTTGGCAAAAACTAAATTTCTTAGAAATGTTTATAATATTTATTTAATTTTAAAATTATAAAAAATAAAATAAATAAATAAATTTAAATAGTAGTGGGAAGTTATATTTAATTGAATATATTACTCTTATGAGAATGACAAATTTTTATTTTTTAAACTTTGAAACAAAAATAGAAGAATTATGTGTAAATATAATTTCTAAAAATAAAATATATTTTGGAATAATTTTTAAAAAATTAAATTAAACATAAGAATGTTACATTTGTATTATTATATTTCCGAAAATATTTTTTATAACTTTAAAACGAATACACTTATAGATATTTATAGTAAATTAACATAAGGAAACGATGAAGGCTAGAGAACAATAGATAAAAATTGAAACAAATTTTTAAAATGTAATTTAAAATAAGATATAGTTATGTGATTTACCGATATCGATATCTTTATGTAATTTATTTAAAATCTTTTATTTCAATTTTTCAGTTGAATAATATTTTTTTATTAACATATTTCTAGTTATATTAGATTTTTTCTACACAATATGTAATATATACTCTATAAAATAATAATTAATTATGACTCAAGTTGTGGTCCAACTAAAAGAGGTTATATATAATTGTTTCTTTATGTCTCTAACAGAAGGAAAATGACTATGATAAAGAGGTAGAGGCACGTGTCGACTTGAAAATAATTCAAGCTAAATATTTATTTGAGTAAAGTGCTGTTAGAGTTTGATAGTAATTAGTTTTATAAAACTATCAAGTTAGATATAACTTATTGTTTTTAAGTATGTTGTGTAAACATTTGCTTGGTGTATAATTCTCAAGCTGAGTTGAGCGCATAATGGGTCTAGACAAAAGAAACAGGAAGTCTAGCTCGGCTAGAATGTCTAAGAGTTCGATCTTTTAATATTTGTAAATTGGAGGGTAGGATTAAGAAGAATAAGGTAAGATAGCTCATTATTTCTAAGTTTTTGGATTTCATATCAATTTCGGAGACTAACACGGGTGAAGTGAAGTATCTGATTCTTTTGTTTATATTTTGCGGGGAATCTGAAGGTAGAGAAAATATAGGAAAGGGAGAGTTTTTAGAAAATATTCTTCTTCGGAAAACTATTTGATTGAACTATGAAAGAATATAGAATGCAGTAGATATAAAGAGACACATTCGATTATTCAGATTCACCTTCAACAAGGTTACTCCTGTCCACCCTCTTCGGGTGATTTTGCCTTAAACAAGGATTTAATCCACTATAACCAATTTGATTACACTTGCACGGGCAACCGCCAGTGACTAACAACAACAATGATCAGCAACCATTAATCCTTCAAGGTTCAGACCAACACGGTCTCAAGAAAGGATTTCATCTACTATGACTGCAGCCAAAGTCTTCTCAAGTCTCATGATCTTCACTCGATCATTTGAGGAACACTACAATAGTTTGTTCAGTGATCTCCACGAGATATAACGATCATTGACCCACCTAGAATCTGACCAACATGATCTCCTAGAAAGGATTTCATCCACGATGACCGCAACCAACGTCTTCTCAAGTCTTTTGATCTTCACTCGATCACTTGAGACAACAACCAATTCTAAACATAATTGTTTTTCTGGAGATTACATGAGTCCTTCTTAACAAGCAGATTACTCCTATTTTAAGTACATATTGTTCAACAAAATTCTGAGCAACAACTCTTGTGTTTAAACAATTTACATTAAAGTATCTAGCAAGAAATGAGCAACAACTCCTTGCTATTACAAAGTTCTATAAAGATGACTATAAATCTAAGTTATGAGTGCAGCATCTTGTAGTCTTCATCTTCATCTTCTTCTTTTTGTTGAGCAAGTTATGAGCAACAACTCATTACTTCTTCATATTTCTACCAAGATGTTTATCTTATAGAATTCTTCTTTTTTTTCTCTTCATTTTCTCTCTTTAACATTGTAAGATATTTTCTATTGAGAGTAACAACGTATTGCAACTGGTTTTTAAATCAGAGTCGTCACTCTTGATTTTTATCCTAAAGGAAAGGAGTATAAAGGAATAACCCAAAAAAGTTCAGAGGTTCTAGGCCTGACTCGGTTCTAGATGAAGGGAGGGTGTTAGGCACCCCTCATTTACCTTGTTCACAAGGATACTAGGTTTAGAAGCGCTTTTTAAGAAAATAGGGTTTTAAGTTTTATTAGGGGATAAAGGGTTTTAATATTTTTTAGGGAAAAAGAGTTTGAATTTTAAATAGGGGAACTCGCCACGATTTTTGATCGTATGCCTACGTATCCTCTTATGAGGAATCAGAGTCTCATTTCGTAGTTCGTGATTGGTTTGTGTTTTTTATGGATTACGAAGATATTTGCATTTCTTTTCGAAGATTAATTATTTGATTTAATTTATTACAAAAATAATTTGACGTTTGTTTGCGTATTTTTTAGACGCATATAACCGAAGAGTCTGATATAGCTATCTTATCACGTGACCAGATATTGACCACGTGCCGTTTGCGGATATTATAATTTTTGTGAATCACGGGTTTTAATATCTTGATATAAAATATTCATTCAAATTATACAGCGAGAATTACTTCTAGGTATATAATTTTAAAGATGTGATTTAACGTAGATAAATATATTTTTTTTTAACTAAGTCTAAATTAATTAGTCAGTTATAATAATAAATGTACATGATTATAATTAACACATAAATTTAAATATATAATTATAATTATTAAAATATAAATGTAAATATATCAAAATCAGAAGAAAAAAAAAGAGAATAACTATATAAAAGGCAATTATAAAAAAAATAAAATAAAATGAATTGGCAAGGGGGGGGTTTTTGATTTTAGTTGTGAAGTAATATTTACGGGGTGCTAATAGAAGGGCCTGAATTCAAATTATGAATTCAGGCCCAAGAGGCCAAGGGGGGTACGCGTTTTATACTTTAGTAGTAAAATAGGAGTGTACTCAGTTAGCAGCCATGTCCCAATGGATCACGTTTGTTTTTTCTTTTCACAAAACAAGACTAATCCTATTACTCCAAACACTTTTCCCAACCCTCTTTCTTCTCTCCCTCACGCTCTCAGTAAACCCTAGCACATTGCAACTCTCCGCAGCGGTGCTCAATCGCCTCTCCCCCTTTCCGTTGTCACAGCGAGCCCTTCCTAAACCCTAAAAAAGAAATCAAAACTCCAACACCAATCGCAAGGATCAAAAGAGCTAAGTGCTTACCTCTGAGCTTTTGAATCTGTTTTTGAATCTGGTGCTTGCTTCTGATTATGTTTGTTCTGACCCTGTCTCCCTTGGCTTGCAGGTACCGGTGATGATGATGATGACGAGATATTAGAGCGGAGAAGGACGAGGAAATTAAGGCTTCAGACGTTGAAACTCTAATTTTCCTCTTCTGTGAAGATTCTACTCTCTGTAATTTCTTTCTTCTACTGTAATCATAATGCCCTCCCCCCTAACGTCCATAATTCCCCTCAATATATAGTGTTTTTAGGAATTAGGTTTTTTTTAGGAAAGCTTTTAATTTGTCTATAATTATGTGTTACGAATTCAAATTGTCTCCTCTTTTGCGCTGATTTGCTTTAAGTCTGTTTATGCAATTAGTTTATTTGCTTACGATTTTGATTAAATGAGTTTCTGCATTCGGAAGATTCAATACTTTTCCAAACTGATTCCAAAATTAGCTTATCATGTCCTGATTATGTTTCTGCACTTGCCAATTTTGTTTACTAAGCATTGATTCATGTGTTTATGTCCCTTGATTTTTGAATATTGCTCTGTTATAGCATATTTGCAAAATTATTATGTTTTTGCTTTGGGTTCGATACCTCACTGTCTTGGTTTGCTTGTTATAAGTTGTTCTTGTGAAGTTTAACTAATTCTCTATACTTGTTTACTTAATACATGGTACTAATTCAAATTATCAGTACAGGGCAAAGCTTGGAGAGTTTCAACCTGAATCATGGTCTGAAACCTAACACTTCTCGATCTTTCACAGCTTGTTCGATTTATAGGCTGAAAATAATTCTTTCCCTTGTACTGGTTCAGGTCAAGAACAAGTGTGATTTTAGAGTTTTAGAAATTCTAGAATCAAGGAGAAAAAGGATGAGGCTGAGTTATGTTTTGTTTTCACTATTCTTTTATGATTCCTTGTAATTAAAATTGTGATTTTAGTTGGGTAATTTTGTGACAGGTTTGCATTTGTATATGGCATATTGGATGCATAAGCATTGGTAAGCATGAGGTGTTATCTGAATAAGTTTCTCCGTGAATTACCCCAGTTTACTATTTTTTTGATTTGATTATGTTTTTCCTGATATTGATGTAGGGTTTTCTTTGCAGGTATGCTGGCATGAAGCCTGCCATGGAGGAGTCTTGGGGGATGGTTAATTGGTGCAGTAGTTTCTATAGGTTAATGTAGGTTAATGCTGACTGGTTTTGGATCTTTCTTGTTATGTTAATGGACTGATATGAACAGGTGGAGGTTATCTGTTGTGGATAATTTGCAAAGGTCTGAAATGCGAGTGTTACTTGATGAGGGTCTACGCAGAGCTGCTATGTAAATCATTGGCATGGGGTACAGTTTAAGCAGGCTGCTTCATGGTTATCGTTGCTGTTTTTTATTTATCAATTCTATTTTGTTTAATACTGATGCAAGGCTTTTCTGGTAGGTGTGACAACATGACCAGAAGTTTTCCATGAGGGTGGCTTCAAACTTTAAAGGAGCAAAAGCATAAAGACAGATTAAAGATTGGAAGTTTGGCCCTGGGGAGGTTGAAGTTCTCTTGCCACCGTTAGGAAAAAGAGATGTCCTACTAATTAACTTAGGTTTTAGGATAAATAGACTTTGACACTTTCATGTATTCTTTGTAATTTTCTTTGCAATGGTGACCTTTAATGGTGTTGTAATGATATGATTTTGTTTTTTTGAACGTTATGTAATTATCCATGTTGGTTTAAACAAAACATTTTGAACCAACTTATCTTCTATGTCTCTAAGTCTTTTCCTCTTGAGTTTGATCCCATGTAGTTCAATATGCTTAGAACTTTCTTCAATTTCACATAAGTGATCTAATTTTATGCTACTTCTTTTTACCTTAATTAATTGATACAACACTTTTTTTATTTTAACTTCGAACAAAAGGAACTCCTTGGAACTTTCCTTGATTCATAGTCCTTGGTTTTAAATAATTGAACAAGACTCAAATGTCCCTTCTTCTTTTGTATAATATTATGACGATGCCTTGAATGAGTCCTTATCTCCATGGTTTAGATTTGCATAATGAATTCCTCCTTGAATTAAGCCCTTAAATGCATGTCTTAACTCCATGTTCACAATAACTTTCATTTAAAGTAATCAAAAGGATGAAGAAAACCCTGACTCATTAATCTTAGATAAAAATTGTTTAAAGGAAATCTCGTAACTTGATAAAAAAAATTCAAAGTGCCCTATGAAACCAAACCTTATTTTTACAATAGATGAATGAGCCACTTGAATTAAGTTGGAGTGAAGTGGAAAACTCATAATCATAGAGAAACCCTAGCTTACAAAATCTTTAATCCCATGCCAAGCTTATTGGTGCATGATGTGTTAGATGATGGGCATGAAATATATAAGCCAGATGCTACCTAGAGGAGGATATGACAAATTTGGGGTATAACAGATGCCCCTATTTAATTATTTTTCGATTGAATAGTGCAAGAATATGCAGGTCTCGCATGTTCAGATCATAAGTTTATTAAATATTGAAAGACCCCAAAAATTTGTCCGAAAGATTATAGAATACACCGTACAACGCTCCCATGAGTATGAAGAGTAGGCATAGATGACGCATCATCTTACCAGCATTTGAACCAAAGTTTTGATTTAACTTAGATACGATGACATGGATAACTCGTCAATATCTAAGAGAGATTGTAGATTTTTTGTCTATTTACCGTAACCTATGAGGTAAACGATACAAGTTTGAACAGATAACTTACTAATGCTTGGAGACTAATATAGCATGTTTTGATTTAATTTTGTTTATTCATCGCAACCTAGGGGATGGATAAAACAAAGTTGAATGATGCAATGTTGCATGAAGAGTGATGCAAAGAGTTATATCATAGGAAAAACTGATAACAAACATTGTTGCATTGAGACTGATGCAATGAGTTATGTCGAGGAAGAAACTCGGATGGTGACATTGCTGCCTGGAGACTGACGCAATGGATTTTACCGTGAAAAAAAGTTTGATAAAAATATTGTGGCATGGAGATTGATGCAGTAGACAAAATCTGGTAAAAGCGTTGCTGCATGGAGACCAAGGCAATGGAAGGAATTTGATAATGACATCGCTGCATTGAGACTGATGCAATGGATTATATTGTACATAGGAAAACACGTTGTTGCATGGAGACTGACATAATTGGTTAAACTGCAGATTCCATACATTGATGCATGGAGCCTGACACAATGAACTATTTCGCAGAGGAAGGAATACACTGATGCGTGGAGACTGATACAATAAATTATATATAGAAAATTTCACACATTGTTGCATAGAGACTGACATGATGAGTGGAATTGATGATTTTGTAACATTGCTGCTTGGTGTCTAACAAAATGAGCTGGATCACGAAGAAAGAACATATTGCTGCATAGAGACTGACACAAAAGCTAAATATAGAAAATTTCACACATTGTCACATAGAGACTGGCATAATGGGTGGAATTGCTAATTTCGGAACATTGTTGCCTGGAGTCTGGCACAATGAGCTAGATCGCAAAGGAAAAACATATCGCTGCATGAAGACTGACACAATAAGTTATATGTAGAAAATTCACACATTGTTGCATAGAGACTGACACAACTGGTAGAATTGTCGACATTGCAACATTGCTGCCTGGGGTCTGACACAACGAGCTAAGAAAGAAACACATTGCTGCTTGGAGACTGACACAATAAGTTAATTTGAAAATTTCGGATATTGTTGCATAGAGACTGACACAATGGGTGGAATTGCTGCTTTCGCAACATTGCTGCTTGGAGTCTGACACAATGAGCTAGATCACAAAGAAAGAACATATTGTTGCATGGAGACTGGCACAATAAGTAAAATATAGAAAATTTCACACATTGTCGCATAGAGACTGACACAATGAGTGGAATTGATGATTTCACGACATTGCTACCTGGAGTGTGACACAATGAGTTAGATCGCAAAGGGATAACATATCATTGCATGGAGACTGACAGAATATGTAGAATAATTCACACATTGTCGCATGGAGACTGACACAATATGTTTGAATATAAAGGAAGTTGTTTTGAGTGATCCATATCTTAGTTAACTAAAATTGAGATGAGAACGGATTTTGCTGGTTATTTGTTTCTAACCGAGGTAAGATTTGATTAGAGGGCCCTAAGATACCAGCTTTGTTCGTAGTGGGTTTCGAGGAATTCCATATGCGATGTATGATGTGTAATGATTGATTGATGTATGTGTTGTGATGATTGATTGATGTATGTGATAAATGACTTGGATAATGCGTGAATGGATGTTGGATTTTGAAATGCGAATGCATAATTGGGCCTTTTGAGGTATGCTCGACCCATGCTGTAGGATTTCGTCAGATGGACGAGATGATAAGTATAGCCTGGTTTTTTGGATCGATGAGCCCTAATGCATGATTTATGCAGCCCCATGCTTTATGATTATGACTTGAATGCTTTTTTGAATGGTGCCCCCGTGGTGGGTCGTGGATGACTAGAGCGTAGAGGTTTGCTCATGCAACAAGGTTTCTTGTGACATGATGGTAAAGTGTTGTGCTTGCATGATTCCTTGATACTCGATTTGAATTTGAATACTTTTGATGTAGAAGAAATACCCGCTGGAGGTTGTGAAAGTGTGCGGAGAGCTTGCCCCTGTGTGGACTATTTCTTTTTTAATTTGTGGGTAGGGTCTTGGAGGAGATTCTCTTTAATATGAGCTTGGAAATAGTTTGATCATAATGTGGATGACCCCACTATTTTTTTATTATGCCCCTGATTAACAGATTCTTGAAAATGCTTGGCTTTGATGAACCCTTTTGTGTCAACTTCTTTTTTGATCGAGCCTTACAGTAGTTTTCCCCAACATTCAAATTTTGAAAAGACGTGCCCCCTCAATCTCTAGGACCTGGAGGAAATACCCTCAGGAAGAGATTTAGACTTCACCATGAACTCAACATAGGTTTCCCCAAGTATTCGAAGCTTGAAAAGATTTGTACTCGAAGTTGCTTGAAGAATTCAGACCCTATGTGCAGTAGGATGAACTTGGTATGTACAGCCCCAACATATGAATCTTGGAAGGTTGCCCCTGCTTCCAGGCCTTGAGAGGTTTATTAAAACAAGGAAACCGAGTCATATCCTTTCGTGGCATGAATGCTTCTTCGAAAGGTATGCCCCTTGTTGAGCAATGCTTTAAAATTTAATCCAAGTTGATTGAACCTCAGAATGATCACCCCTTGTCAATAGTATGAGATATACCCTACGATCATTAGTATTTTCCCTCATATATAGGGATCCCCTTAGATTCTTTTCCCCTAGATAGGAGATTTTTGGGAAGGATGACTTTTGATCAAACCAATTTTGAGATCTCCTTGATGCTAAGTATTGATTCGTAGACAAAATTGTTCATTTTGAAAAAGTAATTCCATTTGATGCACATGCAAGTTCTTGAAATCAAAATTGATTAGTTGAAAAGAAATGGAAGGTTAGAAGTTGAATATTAGAAGAATAGAAGTAGTTAGAAATAATTTTAACAAACACAGGAGTCAGTTTAACACATATCTTGTTGAGTATGCTTTCATAGTGAACCTAGCCTCAATTAGGACTTTTAAAGGTTGTAACGTGGCCATGGTTCATGGTTTAAGAAATAAAAGATATAAGGATCAGAATTTATTTATCCCGCCCCAATCTCCTTGATGTTCTTCAATCCTAAGTCCAATTAATCCAACATATGCGTTTAATCCTCAAGAGAAAGTTCGTAGTCATGCAGATGATGAGAAGCGTAGATAAAGATCCAAGCACTGATGAAAAACATTAACAAGATCCAAGCGCTGATAAGATTCAAACACCAAGGAAAAAGCTTTGATAAGATCCAAGCATTGATAAGATCCAAGCATTGATAAGATCCAAGCGTTGATGAGAAGCCTTGATGATTCTTGAGGTGGCAGTCACAAGATTGCTTTCCAATTTATTGTTTTCAATCCCTTATTCTTGCATGGATCAATTTTTTTGAATTTTTTTGAATTTTTTTCAATCCATCGGGATGCCCTAACTTTTACCTCAGTCAATTTTTTATTTCTGTTAACTTAGAGGGCTTTCACTTTTTTTTAATTGCTTTTTTTTGCTTTTGATTTTGACAATTTGTGACTGCCATGCTGATTGTTGTAAGCTTCGTCTTCATCGCTTCCTCGATCTTGATTGATGCACTGAGGAGAAAGATGTTGTGAACTTTGTCTTAGTTGATTCCTCAATCCTGGATGATGAATGTGAGGAAGATGATATGCTTGAGTCTTTGCTTAGATCGTTCTCTCAATGATGTATTTAGGAAAGAGATATGCTTGAACCTTTGCTTAGATCGTTTAGATTCTCCTGGGATTTGAATGCATTGTCGAATTAATTGAAGTCTACCCTGACTTTGGTTAAGATTAAGGTTTTTTAGAAAATAGAAAGAACTCCGACTTCTGGCTCGAGGGGGTTAACTACGGATTAACTCCTTATATATCCATTGTTTAGGAATTTAAATAATGCCTTACATCGTCAGCCAAGCCTTACTATAAAAAAGCACACGTCAGCAAAATTTGATTGTTTTGTATTTTCATCATTCTTCATCGAAGTTTGTTAATTTGAAAATAGAAAATAAGAGTGAAAATGGAAAGTTGTTGAGTTTTTTGTCGATTTCAAAAAACATGCATGCTTATTTTATTAGAATCACTTGACCAAGGAGTACAAAGTTTATAGCAAATAACACTTAGCAAGAAGGAAATTACAATTTGAAATGATAAAAGCCTAATGATCTAGGGATAAGACTTCTTGTTGATCCACTGAATTTGGGGATTCTTCTTTAGTCTTTGGATTGGTCAAGGCAAGGGCGACCATTTGCCAATGAGACCCCTTCTTCAAAAGTCAACTGCTTACTGTCGATAAAATCATGAACCTTGTGTCTGAAAGCCTAACATTTTTCTATGGTATTATGATACGGTGGCAGAACCGACTGTTAATATTGGTTTGAACTTTTTTTCCGCAGATGTCGCAGTAAGCAAGAGTCGCCACCGACTTTTCTTTTATCCAACAGAGGAAAGGGTGAAAAGAACAGAAAAATACCTTTTTCGAGATTTTCTGAGTAAGGGGGGTAGATTATGGAAAGGGAAGGTGTTAGCACACCTTCCATTCGTGGTTTTCCACGGGCTCTTAGGTACTTGCTCATTTTTGAAAATTGTTTGTGTTTGTGTGTTTTGAAATATTTTTGTTTGCTTTATGGTAACTCTTGTATCAGTTCTCAAGAGTGTGATAAAGCGTTTTTGAAAATAGTTTTTGAAAAGTGTGTAAGTGTGAAAAATTCAGATTTGAGCAAGCACTTAAGAACAGTCTACCTACTCGAAAAAGGATGTTCTTTTCCTCCTTTCTTTTAGATAGTGCTATCCTACTATTAGTGAGTAGGTATCCCTATCGTTGGATGTTAAGGGACTATCGAAAGGGACGTTATGGTCATCGAAGACAACATGTAAGAATATCTTAGCATTCGAAGGGACGGTCATCATATAAGAAACATCAAGGGACAAGATCATTTCTCGTAGGCAACTCGAGGGACGTTAGGGACCATGATCTTCTTAATGACTTTAGTACCGAGGGTCTTTGCTAAGATATCCCTATGTTCGAGGGACATGAACATTATTTTCCGAGGCAACCAAGTGAGGTATACCCTAAGGGTGCAAGTGTGAGGAATGTGTTCAATTTTCATATATTTATCTTATGTTAGTGATCTAAGGATTGATTTGATTAATTTTGTCATGCACACCTACTTACTAGCAATTATATACAAGCAATAAAGAAATATAAAGCGAGAAATAAAGTCCTACAACTATTACAAGGCTTCGGGACAGTTACATAAAAAAAGGTGCAAAAATAAAGTGCGGAATTTTAAATCTAAGCTATTACATCCCATAATCAGTTACATTATTATATAAAATGCGAGAATAAAAATAATGCGCGCGAAATGAAATATTACGTCTAAAACCTAGTGAATAAAAATAAACAAGAAAATCTTTTTTTTGGTTTTTTTGCTAAGAGAATGATTAATGCTAAATTTATTTTTAATTAAGAAAATAAAAGTTGAATGAAATGAATCCTAATTCTAATATTTTTGATATTTTTTTGTTAAGAAAATAATTTAAATTAAAGAACCTAAGTCTAATTTGATTTTAAATTGATAAAATTGCATTAAAATAATTAGTTAATTAATTAATAATTTTAGAAAGAAACTAATCCTAATTTGTTTTTTGATTTTTTATGATTTGTTACAAAAAGATTTGGAAAATAATAAACAAAATAAAAAAAGTGAGAAAATAAACAAAAAAACATGGGCCTCTGCAGTTGACAATGTTAGAAAAATAAAATGTTGTACCTGGGACTCGAACCCAGGTCCTCCCCTTCACATACACGCTTCCATGCCAACTAAACTAACATGCCATTCGTTTATACATGTCAAACAATAATAATATATTTGAAGTTTCCAGAAATTTTTTAAAACAAAAAGGAAAACGCGCGCGGATTCAAAGTACCCAATGAGGGACTGCCACACATTATCTTCTTCCTCCCTCTGTCGTCTTAGATTATAATACCTATAGTGATAGTTTTGGTCTGTCACTATAGCACCTGAAACCTGTAAAACTCATAATACGCAACGAAAATGAATTTTGAGGCCATGGATTGATTGGTCTCATCCTCCTGAGCAAGACGGTGTCCTTAGTTTGGGCTAATTTTGGCCATTGTGAAAAATCCCAATTTAGAGGTTCGAACCCTAACAATGGTGGAATGCTATTCTTGTACCTAAGCATCAATTGGACAATTTAGAAACCTTTTATGCATCCATACAAACACAAATATGCAATTAAAATTTATTAATAACGCAAGAATATAAGAACACGAAGTTAAAAAAATAGCAACCGTGACTTGTAGAAAGTGTTTTGTTGTGTTTCAAGGCCTGGTAACTGTTGGAAAAGCTTCAAGGGATATCCAGGAATGGATTAGGATCCTTGTTTGGGATTAAAACAGGCTGGAGACTGAAATTCAAATTTGACAAATTTGGTGTTTTTTTGCAAAATTTTCAGAGATTCCCCAGGCTATGTGTGCGTGTTTGGAGCTGGCCAATGGCTTATTTATATAGAGAGTAGTGAGGAGACAAAGAAACAAAGGCAATAACCACCATGATTGCGTGGTTTCAAAACCATGAATGCGAGGTTGTAACTTTGGCCAAAAGCATGGGATTTTGTCCATTTTTGAAATTTGCATGAATGTAGACATGCTAGTCTTGCTGCACACGAAATTTGGGGCCTCTCCATGCATCAAACCAAGCCCAAATGATAATGGGCCATAGATTTTGCAATAATTTTGATTTATTTGATTTTTAATTAAATAAAATTAATATAAAATTCAAATAAAATCAAGACCGTGCAAAAATGGTTTTAGGGGTCCTCTATAATCTTAGGAAGATGTTTGAATTCCAAGAAAATGAGCCATTGCCTTAAAAGCTCAAATTTGCTCAATTCATATTTCTTGAAATTTCCCAAATTTTCCCAACTTGGGCAAGCCATAGCTTGCTAAATTTATATCTCATGATGATGATCTTAGACCTTTTGGAAAGCCCAATATGTCTACTCTAGTCCCTCTTTTGATCAATTTTACATTTGAAGATGTTATCTTGATGTTAAAGGTCTTGGCAAAACGTGGCTTTTATTGACTTTCTAAAAATGACTTGTAATGTATGAATTTGTATATTTCAAATGGTGCATTTATTGATCTTTGGGGTTGAAGAGAAGTTGTAGGTAATTGGATTCTCTTCAAAATGAGGTTTGGTTGGAAGATTTCTGATAAAGTATGAGAAAGTTATGCTTGGTCAAAGTTCAATTGACTTTTCCTATAGAAACCCTAATTTGCCACTTTTGACTTTTGATGGGTTATGATCATTTCTTGAGGAATCATGATCAACCCTTGATCAAATGATGGATATCACTTTAAAATGTTGATGTTGACCGAAAATCTTGAAGTTTGACTGTACATGAGCCACATTTGACTTTTGACCTAGCACAATTGATTTTCCAATACTTGAGCAATTGACTGAGAAAACTTGTTGTTCAAGGCATAAAATTTGGCATGGATGATCTTGAGGACATATTAGGACAATGGAGAACATTTGGGATCCTTGGAGCTCAACCATCTTGATGAAAATTGAAACCCTAGTTGGGGGTTCATTGCCTTAGGAGGAGAATTTGTCTGGTCAATTCTTAGTCAACTGGGGAAAGTTAGGGACCTCAATGGGCATGTGTTGAATAAAATGAGAGGGAAAATTTTGAGGTACAACAACTACCCCTGTTCAATCTTCTTATACCTGAGGATGTAGATTGGCCTGTCTGCCTTTCGTGATCTGAAGGTGGAAGATGATTGAACACTAGAGTGCCCAGAAATTTGCACTCGCCCAAAGTGAGATTGCTGGTGAATAATATCACGAATGGGCTTACAAATGCCATTTGGAAAAGATGACAGAAGACTGTCAGAGATGGGCTTAAAGATGCCATCTAAGGAATATGACGGAGAGTCGTCAGAGATGGGCTTAAAGACTCCATCCAAAATAAATGCTGACTTCACAAGAATTCTCTTTGTGGGGATTCCTGTTCTTGTTGTCTGAGGAGGAGTCCGCCGGGGAATGTTTTTTAGGGGAATAGAGTCTAGGAGCTTCGGTTGTCCATTACTCTACTGTGGAGTCATCTCTTGACTGAAGAGACAGAAGTGAACTGCTATCTTGTCAGAATCTAGGCTTCACAGTGATTTGTTGAGGATAATAAGGTTGACTGCTATCTGGTCGTATTCCAGGCTTCACAGTGACTTACTGAGGAATGAGATTAAACTGTTATCTGGTCGTACCCCAGGCTTTACAGTTTCTTTAACTGGAATTGAAATCAGAAAAACCTCAGTGTCGATTTAACTGAACCAGAGAAAGGATCTACCGGAAAAGAATCAATAATAAATCAATGGTAGATTCAAACTGAACCTGTAGAGTTCTTGATTTATCTTTGACTGGATAAGAATCAGAAAAATCTTAGTGTCAATTTAACTGAACCAGAAAATATCTTGGATTATCTTCAACTGGAATAGGAATAAGAGAGATCTTGGTATCGATCTAACTGAACCAGAGGAAAATCTTGAACTAACTTTAACTGGAATGGAAATCAGAAGAGTCTTAGGATCGATTCAACTGAACCAGACAAAAGTCTTGGGTCATCTTCAGCTGGAATAGGAATCAGAGAGATTTTAGTGTCGATCTGACTGAACCAGAGAAGGTCTTTAATTAACTTTGACTGGAATGGAAATTAGAAGAATCTTAGGATCGATTCAGCTGAACTAGACAAAAGTCTTGGGTCATCTTCAACTGGAATAAGAATCAGAGAGATCTTAGTGTCGATCTGATTGAACCTGAGAAGGTCTTTAATTAACTTTGACTGGAATGGAAATCATAAGAATCTTAGGATCGATTCAGCTGAACCAGATAAAAGTCTTGGAATATCTTCAACTGGAATAGGAATCAGAGAGATCTTCGTGTCGATTTGACTGAACCAGAGAAGGTCTTGGATTAACTTTGACTGGAATGGAAATCAGAAGAACCTTAGTATCGATTCCACTGAACCAGACAAAAGTCTTGGAATATCTTCAACTAGAATAGGAATCAGAGAGATCTTAGTGTCGATCTGGCTGAACCAGAGAAGGTCTTTTGAGAATATCTTTTTGAGGAAGATGCTGAAGTAGCACTTCGTCAGACATAGTCTTTGAGAAGACTTCCAGGTCATGTGAGTAGTCAAAGGTATTTGTTAAACTGATCTTTTCTGAAAAGGTGGAGAGTTAGTCGTATGCAATGTCATGATGTATGAATATGCATTGTGTGATAATTTTATCAAAATAAATGAGATTATGATGTATGCAATGTGCATGCGCATGTCATGATGTATGAATATGGGACGCTATTGCGATATTTCTTAGTCGGGGAAAGTAAATTCAGGACTGCTGCCGAAGAGTGTTGGGAAGCCGAATCCTTCCTTTTTGCTGAGGATAATGAATGGAGATGATTTGCCGGGGATTTCCTCTTTCTGTTTGAGAATACTCTGTCGGGGATTGACTCTGCTTTAGAATAACTCTGTGGAGGAAGGATGCTTTGTTTGAAGATTATCCCGATGTAGAGAAATAAACTTTGTTGGGGAATAAACTTCTGGAGTTAGAGAAACAAACTCTACCCGGGAGGAGGTTTTATAAACTATTTGAAATTATAAAACTTGGCTGGGGGATACAGATTTAAGCTGGAGCAGGTAATTCCTGCTTGGAGAAGAAGGAGACCAGAACTTTGTTTTTTCTGCTCTATGGGGAACATAGACGTCACGGGGTCATATGTAGTGGTGACTTCATCTCAAACTATCTGTTTCCCCTGTACTTGCTGGAAAGAGTAACTATCGGGACTACAAATTGCTTTTTTAGACTTTGTCCCATTTCTTAAAGTCATTAGCAACTGTCTTTCTGTTTCTTATGCAAGTATTTGTGAATAGTGATCATATTCAAATTCATATGTCAAAAATAAGCATCGGACATTTTTGCAAAAAAAAAATAGAAAAGTAAAACAAATAGCTGTGTACTTTCAAAGAAATGATTTGTATTGATTTCTGAAGTTCGCCCATAACATGTATTTTGTATAAAGAGACTGATGTTCTAGTAGGAGAACGTCGTTATGAACATGAAAACTATACAAAATAGTGTACAAAGAGAAAACAGCTACATGCCATAATCCCATTGAGTTTCAATTCTGCTATTGCCCATATATCCTTGAGTGTCTCATCACTTAGCTACTTGTCTGAAGCTGACTGGATTGATCGGTACCGTTTGAGCTTGGTAGTTGATACTGAAGTTTGGTTGCAAGGTGATCCATAGGGACATAGTTGTACGCTTCAAATCCCTAAATTTTTCCTGGACCACCCTTTCAAGGTTTCAGTCCACCGGGATAACCTTTTTTTTCCCAAGCCGCCTTTACAGGTTTTCGACTTGCCGGGTGTACATTTTTTTTATATTTATCCCTAATTTTTTCCCGAACCCTTTTGGTTCGCCGGGATGCCCTTATTTTTGCCTAGGCCAGTCAACCTAGAGGGTCTTTGTTCACGCATAGTATCTTTTCACTATGTCCGTATTAACAGGGTGAGGAAGGTCGTCACCATCCATGGTGGTTAGAATCACGGCTCCACCGGAGAATGTGCTTTTGGTCACAAATGACCCTTTGTAAATGGGAGTCCATTTGCCCCTGGGATCACCTTGTGGCAGTATGATGCGCTTGATTACCAGATCACCCACTTGATATACTTGCCGCCTGGCCTTTTTGTTGAAAGCCTTGATCATTCGCTTTTGGTATATCTGACCATAACAGACATCAACAAGCCTTTTCTCATCAATCAGATTCAGTTGATCAAGTCGAGTCTCGATCCAATCATCTTCGTTCAAACTCGTATCCTTCATGATCCTCAAGGAAGGGATCTGGACCTCAATAGGTAGGACAACCTCAATACCATATACCAGAGAATAAGTTGTTGCTCATGTTAACGTACGTGCTGAGGTGAGGTAGCCATGAAGAGAAAATGGTAACATCTCATGCCAGTCTTTGTATGTCACCGTCATCTTCTGTATAGTTTTATTAATGTTCTTGTTAGTAGCCTCCACAACATCATTCATCTTCGGCCGGTAAGGGGAAGAATTATGATGCTGGATCTTGAATTGTTTATAGAGTTCGGTGATCATTGTATTGTTGAGATATTTACCATTGTCCGTGATGATTCTCTCTGGCACACCATACCGACAAATCAGGTTATGCTTGATAAACTGCGCCATAATTTTCTTGGTAATAGTAGCAAAAGAGGCAGCCTCAACCCACTTCGTGAAGTAATCAATGGCCACTAGGATGAAGCGATGCCCATTGAAGGTGGTAGGTCTAATCACTTCGATCATGTCAATGCCCCACATTGCAAAGTGCCAGGGAGCCGTCAAGACGTTCAAAGGAACCAGAGGTACATGCACTTTATCAGCATAGATCTGGCATTTGTGACAAGTTCAGGAATGCTGATAACAGTCGGCTTCCATAGTGGAACAATAGTATCCTTCCCGTAGGATCTTTTAAGCCATGGTGTGTCCACTAGAATGGGTTCCAAAGATACCTTCGTGTAAATCGGCCATAATCCTTTCTGCTTCGTTTTTATCTATGCATCAAAGTAAAGTGGAGTTGTGGTTGTGCTTGTAGAGGATTCCATTACTGAGGAAGAACTTTGCAGAGGACCTTTGTGATACGGTGGGAAGAACTGACTGTTTTTTGGAATGCTGGTTTGCGTTTTGCGTTTTATATTCGCAAAATTTCGCGGTAAGCAAGAGTCGCCACCGACTTTTATTTTATCCAACAAGGAAAGTAAAAAAAGCACAGAAAAATTCCTTTTTCGAGATATTTCTGAGTACGGGGGGTAGATTTATAGAAAGGGAAGGTATTAGCATCCTTTCTATCCGTAGTTATCTACGGGCTCTTAGGTACTTGCTCATCATTTTCAAAATTGTTTTCTTTATGTTTGTGCGCTTTGAAAAGTTTTTGTTTTGACTTCAATTTAACTCTTGCTTCTGTCTTCAAGAGTGTAATGAAGTGTTTTTGAAACTTTGTTTATAAAGGAGTGTAAGTGTGAAAGATTTGTTTGGAATGAGCAAGTACTTAAGAACTAATCTACCTACTCAAAAAAAGAATCGTTATGTATTCGTTTCCTTTAGACAATGCTATCCCACTATTAGTGAGTAGGTAGAACCGTCGTTGGAATTTGAGGGTCAATTCGAATGAGGGACATGCGGTCACTAAAGCAATGTTAGGACGCCTTAGCGGTAACCCTAATGTCTTAGATCATTTGTTTGAGGCAACAATATTCGAGGCAACCATTTCGAGGCGACTATGATCTTTAGACAAGAGGGCGACCTCTAAAACTACCTATACTCAATAACCGCGTACAAAGGCAACCAAGTGGGATGTACCCTAAGAGTGCGCATGTGCGAGTGTGTCGTTTTCAGTTATTTTTATCTTTGCACATGTTAAGGGTGATCTAATTTGATTTTAAGATTAAGCATTTAGTCTTGTCATGCAAACCCTATTATTAAACATCTAGCAGTTGTAATTTGCGGAACAAAAAGTATGAAAATTAAATTACAAGGCGTCAGGTATTTACATCGCCAAAGACAAACCCTTTGAAAATAAATAAAGCAATAAAAAATAAATAAAAGTCCTATTTAACTATTACAATCCGGAAGCAGGTACATTATTGGATAAGGAAAAATAAATCGCGGCACAAAATTAAATCAGACGCATGATTAGGGTTTTGGCCCTTTTGGTTAAAGAAAATATCTTTTTTAGGTTTTTGTTGTTTTTATTTTTAAGAAAGAAATAAATCCTAAATTAATTACTAAATTAATATAAATAAATTAATTAATAAAGAAAATAAATTATTTTTGGAGTTTTTGATTATTTAGGAAAGAAATTAAAATGATTAAATTAGTGGTTAATATCTAATTAAATCTAATTAATTAAAATTATTTACAAAAATAAATTAAAGTTTTCTAATTAAAAACCTAGTTAATTAATAAATTTATTAAGAAAAATAAAAGTTAAAAGCGCAGGCCTATCCTAAAAGTTAAAAGCGCAGGCCTATACATGCTGATTTGAATCCGCAGCTAAAAGCGCAGGCCTATCCTAAAATTCTCTCCAGGCCATATAAATCCATTCCAAGAGCATGGTTCAATTCGTCATGGCCTCCTGATCAAAGTCATGTTCTTCTTGAGTCTCAATTTTACCTGAAACAGAAAACCCTAAAAACAAAACGAAGAACCCTAGCTATGGTGGTTCTCCATTCAGGCCAGATAAATGCAATTGAATGATACCAATCGCTTGCAAATGTTTTGTAGATTCAAAATATGGTATTAGTTCATGAAAAAGATGCATAATTTCATAATTGTTAAATCAAGAATAGGGGTGACTATCGTGCGACTTACAGTGCGTTTGGACGTCTGAAAATGCTTGCTTTGGATCCAGGTAGCTTGTGTGAATGGTCAGGAAGCGATTGAGACCACTCTCGTGTCCTGAAACGACCTCTAACTTGGACTTTGATCTCTCACTTTTTTGTGAATTTTTCAATTCTTGCTCTGCCTCTCTCCACAGTTTCCAACCCTTATTTTCGTGTGCTCTCCTTCCTTATGTAATTCTCAGTGTATTAGGGTAATAAACATGGACTAAATCTTTCCATATCAATACACATGAATTTGATTTGATCTCCATTTTAAAACCTTCCAAATTTGTCCAATTCCAATATTTTTGCACATGATTTGATTTGACACGAATTTGATGATGATAAATACTGAATGTGGAACCTGAAATAGCCAAAAGATCATGAGTTATCAATGCCTTGGATTTTATATGATTTTATTTGATTAAAAATGAATAAATTCAATTAAAAATCAAATTAAATAATAAAAATGAAATATGGACACATGGCTGAAGCTAGGGAACGTGGGAAATGATGCAAACTCAAATCAAGTGAAAAAGAATGGGCCCATTTGACAAAATTTGATGTTTTGGGGATAGTTGACTTTTGGCAATTTTGCAAAAAAGTCCAACTTCAACAATGCATAACTTCTTCAATTTTTAACTTTTGGAGGTGTTCTTGGACTTTTTAGAAAGCTTGAGATGTGCTCTAATCAACCCGTTTTGTGTCATATTATTTTGATATTCCATGCTCAAGTTATAAGCTTTGGAAAAAATGTGTTTTTGTTGACTTTCAAAAATGACCTATAATGTCCAAATTTATAACTTCTTGTGAGTGCATTGTTTGATCTCTGGGTATGATGATGGATTGTATAAAATTGCATCTTCTTCAAAATGAGCTTTGGATGGGTCATTTCTCATAAAGTATGAGAAAGTTATGCTTGGTCAAAGTTGAGTTGACTTTTCCTACAAAACCCTAATTTAGCAACTTTTGAGTCTTGATGAGTTTTGAGCAATCCTTGATGAATAATGATCAAACCTTGATCAAATGATGAAATATGATTCAAAATGATAATGTTGACAAAAAATCTTGAGGTTTGACTGTTTGTAGGTCACAGTTGACTTTTGCCCTAGCACAATCGATTTTTGGACCCTTTGAGCAATTAACTGGGCAAACTTCCTCTGCAAGGCTTAAAATTTGGCATGGATGATCTTGAGATCATATTAGGACATTGGTGAGAAATTGAGGTCATTTGGACTCAAGTATCTTGATGCAACACAAAACCCTAATTTGGGGTTGACTTCCTTAGGAGATAGCTTGTTTGAACAACTCTTGAGCAACCTTGAGCCACTTGGAGATTTTTCTTGCAATGTCTTGAGAAATATGGGAGGGAAAATTTTGGGGTACAATAGCTGCCCCTGTTCAATCTTCTTAAACCTGAGGATGTAGATTGGCTTTCGTGCCTTTCGTGATCCGAAGGTGGAAGATGATTGAACACTAGAGTGCCCAGAAATTTGCACTCGCATGAAGTGGTATCAGCCTTGTGATGTCGGGAACGGGCTTACAGATGCCATTTGGAGATTGTTGGTGGGAGGATGGGCTTAAAGATGCCATCTGCAGGAGTGTCGATCGCATAAGAGATTCCTTAGCGAGAACTTGCATACCTGTTGTTATAGAAGATTCCGCTGGGGAAGTCTGATCTTTGTTGAGATTTAGGAGCTTGCTTGTACTTCAACCGAGAGAATATCTCTGCTGAGTTTTAAGAACTTGTCCGTAATTCAACTGGGGGAACTCTGTCGAGATTTAGAAACTTATTTGTAATTCAACTGAGGATAATTCGGTCGAGATTTAAGAACCGGTCAGTACTTCGACTGAGGAGAATGGTCGAGATTTAGAACCTTATCTGTAATTCAACTGAGAATAATTCGGTTGAGATTTAAGAACCGGTCAGTATTTCGACTGAGGGAAACATCTTCATCGAGATTTAGGACTTGTCTGTAATTCAACGGAGGATAATTCTGTTGAGATTTAAGAACTGTCAGTAATTCGACGGAGGAGCTTTGTCGAGATTTAGAACCTTATTTGTAATTCAACTGAGGATAATTCGGTTGAGATTTAAGAACCGGTCAGTACTTCGACTGAGGGAAACATCTTAATCGAGATTTAGGACTTGTCTGTAATTCAACGGAGGATAATTCTGTTGTGATTTAAGAACTGTCAGTAATTTGACGGAGGAACTTTGCCGAGATTTAGAACCTTATATGTAATTCAACTGAGGATAATTCGGTTGAGATTTAAGAACCGGCCAGTACTTCGACTGAGGGAAACATCTTCATCGAGATTTAAGACTTGTCTGTAATTCAACGAAGGATAATTCTGTTGAGATTTAAGAACTGTCAGTAATTCGACGGAGGAACTTTGCCGAGATTTAGAACCTTATATGTAACTCAACTGAGGATAATTCGGTTCAGATTTAAGAACCGGTTAGTATTTCGACTTGGGTAAAAGCTTCATAGCTGAGAACTTAACTGCATCCTTCCTGAAAGGTAAAGGTCAGTCGTATGAAATGCATGATATATATCAAGCAATGAGGTTCTCAAAATAAATGAGATTGTGTTGTATGATGCGTATATGCATGTGTCATGATGTATGGAAATGTAATGTTTTTAGCTGGGGAAAATAAATCCCGGATAGCTGCTGGAGAAAATAATTGAATTCTTCGTTTCTGCTGGGGATGGAGAACGAAAATGATTGTGAGAATAAACCTGCAGGAGAGGATAACTCCGCTGGGGAATAAACTGATGAGGAGATTACTCTGTGGGGAAGAGATGCTCTGCTGAGGATTCCACCGATAAGTTCCGCTGGGGATGAATTATCGTTGCTAGTGATATTGAATCCTGTTGGGGATTGACTTCTTGTTTGTGAAGGGAAAGGAACTCCGCTGAGGATGATCTTTCAGTTGCGGCTTCAATGGGGATAACCTTTTAGACTCTACTGGGATGATCCTCCAAACTCCACTAGGGAAGATTTTTCAGACTGCACTAGGGAAATTTTTTTTTATACTCTGCTGGGGATATTAAGACCTTTTAGTGCTGATGGTAGATAAACTCTTCTTGGGGAGAATATTATCGATTCATTCACAGTTGCGAGTCTCAACTGGGTAGAGTTAACATCACTGTCCTTTTCTTACTCTGCGGGGAGTGGATGTTACTGGGACGCGTGCTAAGGATATGACGATGGTTTTGCATCGAGACTTTTTTGCCCCTGTATCTGCGGGAGAAGGTGCCTGCAGAGGCCTTGTGGATCGAGTATTATCCCAACCTATGAGGTGCTTGGTATCTTTCAATCGAAATGACAAGTCTTCTCCTGGTAGGCAAGTGACGAGATGACGGGACGTAGTCGTACGCTTTGATCCCTAATTTTTTCCTGGACCGCCCTTTCGGTTTCTCAGTCCACCGGGATACCCATTTTTGACCAAGCCGCGTTTTCAGGTTTTCGACTTATCGGGTGTACAGATTTTTTCATTTTCATCCCTTATTTTTGCCCGAACCCTTTTGGTTCGCTGGGAAGCCCTTATTTTTTCCTAGGCCAGTCAACCTAGCAGGTCTTTATTCATGCGCAGTATTTTATGACTATGTCCACGCTCTCAGAGTGTAGGGAGTTGTCACTGTCAGTAGTGTTGTGTTGCCATACTACCAGAAGATGTTCGTTTGGTCATGCAAGATTCGTTGTTGGAATTTATGTCCAATGCCCCAAGTGGATCAAATGGAGATTTGCCCCTGGCTATTTGGCATCTTTGAGAGATTCCTTGAATCTTGACTTGACTTCCCCAGATGATGGACAAAGATCATGTCTGCCCCTTGGTTGGAAGTGCTTTTTTTTTCCACTTGAGGTGACCCTTTTTATTGAAAAGGTTTTTTTTGTTCACTAGATATTCATCGTGCGAATTTCTCTACTGTTGAACAAATAGTCATATGCAAACAATGTTATTTTAAGAATTCAAAGCTTATGTCTGTCTTGAATTTTTAAAAATGCAGTTTTCAATAAAACAAGCGAATTTTTGTAAAATGTGATGTCAACTCAGGATTTACAGCAAGCCCTACAGGAGTCAGGATACCTTTCGTAACAATATGCTTTCGAACTAACCCATGCTTCAGCTAGGACTTTTAAGGGTTATAATGTAGCCTGGTTCACGGTTCAAGAAACAAAGGATAAAGGCTCAAAAATGTATTTGTACCCACCCGTTCTTCGTGATGTTCTTCGATCCTAAACTCAGCTAATCGTGCATTAGATCCCGCTTGAGTCTTTGCTCTGATATTCCAGTGATGGTTCGGATACTGACAATTTATTTTGAACAGGCAGTCATTTTTGTTGAGAGTTTGTAGGATCTCTTTCCTTTTGATTTTTATTATCCCTGTCTTTTGCCTGAACTGTTTGTTTTTGTGACTACAGCCAGCGGGATGCCCCGGTTTTTCTTAAGTCTCCTTCATAGGTTTTGACTTAATGGGCTTTTATTTCGAGATATAATGACTTCCTGTCTTGACGATTATAGGGAACCATAACCATCTTTTGTTTTGGAAGGACCTCTTTGATGCCATTCATTGTGCACCTAGATTAACTGAGAAAACTACCCCGCCCCAGGTTATAATTAAGGGTTTTAATTTGTGAAAAGAAAAACTCCAACTTCTTTGGCTCAAAGGGGTTGACTATGGTTTATCTTCCTTATAACTCCACTGTTTAGGATTTGAAACAATGCATATACATCGTCAGTGGGGTCTGTTCAAAAGCATACTGTAGAGATTTTGGGTATCATTTTCGTCATCCTCCCTCTAAAGGCTTTGAATTTTTAAATCAAGAGTTGAACATCACAAAAATGAAAGCAATTTGAATATAGTGAATACGAATGGATTGATTCAAAACAGACATATGCAATGCATTGATGAAGTAACAAAGTTTGACATGAATAAATGTCTGAACAATCAAAAGAAAATTACAAATTGAAAATTCTAATGAACAAAAAGTCTTCTCGTCTCAGGACTTGTCACTTCAAATGGTGAGCCTTGGAGGGATGGTAGAAGAACTCAGCCTGACCATCTTGCGTGAATTCCAATGCTCCTTCATCAATTAGGTTTTGAATTTTGTACTTCAACTTCCAACAGTCGTCAGTGTCATGCCCCGGGCTGTTAGAATGGTATGCACACCTTGCATCAGGATTGTAGTTGGGTGAAGAAGTCTTAGGATTCGGATGAGGTCCTACCAACGTCACCAGATTCAATCTAAACAGGTGTTGCAAAGCTTGGGACAGCGACATGTTAAGCTTGGTAAACTGCCTCTGATTAACCCGTTGTTTATGGCAAGTTGTTGTTGGACCCGTGAGGTAGTAGCAATTTCGAGAGGTCCATTCTTCACCATACCAGACCCTTGTCTTCTTGGAGGCCGATTAATGACTTGGTCCCCGGCCTCGACTATTTTCTTTATACTGCTGTATATGTCTTGATGAAGCTGGTTGATAATGGTTCTTAGCTCTTCTTGTTCCCGAACTAAGCCTTGGATAAGAGCCATCTACCCCAGCATCTGGGTTTTTATGGAACCTAACTCAGCTTGCAGTTATTCCATCCGTTTGTCCTTATTGTGTTTAGGACTTTTCTTGACCAAGTTCCTGATGAGGAGTGTTTTCAACTCTTCCTGCCCCTTGGATATGTTTAGGAATACGTCCCTAAATTGAGCTTCTTGAGTTTGAAGATCTTGGTTGTCTTGTTGGAAAGCCATTGCTGAAATAAATAGCGAGAACATGAGAGACCTGTACTGGGAGACCTGTTATGCAATGATATGTATGATATATGTATGCAATGTTTTCAAGGATCTCGCGGGGTAAACAAGAAACTGTTAGAATTTGTTTGAAGAAACTTTGTGTCGTTAAGAGTCCTTCTTCAAGAGTTAAGCTCACCATATCGAGTGGGTCATAGCCACCGACTCAAGTTATCGTGTTTTGATCTCTAGACGACATTGGCTAGAAGAAAATAAATCCTCTTTGCCCCTTGCTTGATGTTGTACCCCAAAATTTGCCCTCCCAGATTCTCCAAGAAATTGCCAAGTCAAGCTGCAAAATTCCCCAAGGGTTGCACAGTGCAAAGGTCTCCTATACGGTCAAAACTAGGGTTTGAGTTCTAATCAAGAAAATGAAGTTTTCAAAGGCCCAATCAAGTCTCACATGCTTACAAATATGGTCAAGCATCCTCATAGCAAGTTTCAAGGCATTCAGCTCAAAATTGCACAGTCAAAACCCTAAATTGCACTACAGTCAACTGTAGGGGCAAAATGGTCATTTGACAGTCAAAAGTTCAAATTTTTGGTCAACATATCATTTTGAAGCCACAAACATCATTTGATCAATGCTTGATCATGATTCTCAAAATTTGGCTCAGAATTCATCAAGATGCAAAAGTTTCCTTATTTGGACAGCTGGAAAAGTCAACTGAAATTGACCAGGGCATAACTTTCACATGGATTATCAGAAAAATTCCATCCAAAGCTCATTTTGAAGAGAAAGAAATTTCCTACAACTCATCTTCATACTTCAAGTCCAAGAAATGCTCTCACAAAAAGTTATCAATTTCAACATTATAGGTCATTTTCAAAAGTCAACAAAAAGGGACTTTAAGTCAAAGGCCATAACTTCAGATTGGTAAATCAAAATGACATGGGACCAAAGGCATTGGTTAGAGGACTCAAAGACCTTTCCAAAATGTCAAAGAACATGAGAAAAGCTTAAAAATTGAGCAAGTTATGCCTTGTGGAAGTTGGGAAATTTTTGGATATTTTGAAAAGTCAACTTTGATCCAAATGACCTAAAATTGCTAATGGGCCCATTTTTCTTCCATGATTCATCATTCCAAGCATATGCACGACCACTTGGCCCAAAGGGAAGTATTTTCTCATTTTTTATTTATTTATTTGAATTTTTATTTATATTAATTCATTTAAATCATTTAAATATATGAAAAATATTTAATTCACCCTAACAAATCTTTTTATACATGTTTTGCCATCAAGATTTCGTGCACATGCTAATTAGGAAAGAATTGGATTGATTGGCATGATTTTGACACAAAGAACACTTGAAAAAGATTGAAAAAAGATCCTTAAAATCAAATTTCCAAAAATCATTATGGCAAGAGATTTGATTGAATTTTGTTAACCTAATGCCTTCACTACATAAGCATGATCACAAACCTAATGATACTAGACACAAAGCTGCGCAGAAGAGGCCATTGGAAACTGAAATTTTTCTCCATAAACTCAAAACTGAAAACAGCTTTCCAGGTCGATTCAAAGCACAAGACCTATTCCATTAGCTTCCTCAAGTCTCCCTGAACATATTCCAATCATTAACATCCATTAAAACTCCAAGAATCGGTAACATGAACCGGAACTGTATCAAACAAATTTCATAATCTTACATTCCATTCTATGCATTATTTGTGAAATATATTACTTGATTCATGTTCATAATGAAGTTTTGAAGCTAACCAATACCTTTAATTGTATTTTTATTTGCCATACACGATGATACCATGTTTGAGATTCTAGGGTTTGCAGAATGTTAAATTAGGGCTTTTGCAATAAGGCAAAATTAGAGGCTGAGACTAAGACCATTGGATTCAACGCATTGGGACGAACATGGACCAACCCTCGCGATCAATTTATGAACCATATAGCGCTATTCACTATTTTTTCTAAAGCCATCTAGTGGAACGCGTCTGAAACCGTTGCCATATGTTCTTGTTTCAGAAAAAAGAAAAAAACACGCGAGGAAGATGATGCGTTGGCGAAAGTTGGTTGGTCTGTTTAAAAATTGGCGCGCGGACCCACTAACGTTTTGTTTTTCTTTCATATTATTTATTTGTTATTAATATATCAAAAGAGTTTAATGGCTCAGCTGGCAAACGCTGATTGCGTTGACATCCAAGACCTGGGTTCGAGCCCCAGGTCTGTATTATTCTTCATATTATTTTTCAATCCAGGTTCACATGCCGTTCCACTTACTGAGGACTATGATGCACCACCATAATCAAGACGTCCACGTGCCCCTGATGACCAAACCAAAGGCACAGATCTAAAGAGCACGCTGTACCCTAGTCCACGCTTCAACATGCTGTTCAAAAAAGTCAAACGGATCACTGCTTATTGGGCCAGCATTCCAGGGTTACACCTCCACTTTGGGGACTTCCACCCCCCCCGGTTTGCAATTTTCTCTTTCTATTTTCAATTGCTATTTTATTTTCTTTATTATTTTAATTTAATTAATTATGTTTACAAAATATAAAAAACATCATAAAAATCAGAAAAGATAAAAATATAATAAATATTTTATTTTAATTATTTTCATAAACAAATTGCATGTAAATAAATTAATTTAGATTAGGGTTTTAATTTTAATTCTTTTAATAACAAAAATACAAAAATATAGAATTAGGTTTAATTGATAATTTTTATTCCATTTAATTTTTCCTTTTTACCATGATATTATTTATTTATTTATTTTTATAATTAAATTGTACATAAATAACTTAGGGTTAAATTAGGTTACAAACTTCAATATTTTTCTTAATAACTTAAAAAATAATTAGAACTAGGTTTAACATTTTATTTTAGTTTTAATTAATTCTTTTTCTATTAAATCTTAAAAAACATAAAAATACCAAAAAACATTTTCTTTTAATTTTAATTTTAAATTCCTCATTAATTTTAATATTTTTGCAAAAGGGTCCAACGCCCATATTTTTAATTGTTTAATTTCGCATATTTATTTTTTTTCCGCTTAAATAATTATGTATCTCTCCCGAAGCCTTGTAAAAATTACTTCTCGCACTTTTCAATTCTTTATTTTTCTTTGCTTTATTTATTTTCTGTCAAATCGGGTCCGGTTTAATTTTGGCGATGTGGACCCGCGCCATTTGTAATAGCATTAGATTTACTTTTCTCGCAATATTTTAACTATTAACAAATGCATGCAAGAATGAATGGCCTTAAATAAAAACGAACGTGTAGATCACCTTGACATGAATAAGACAAAATAACTGAACATGACACACAAATCACACACCACCCCTAGGGTACGCCTCACTGTTGCCTTGCCTCGAAAGGTGATCGTCGAGTAGAGGACGTTTTAGTAAGTCCTCATGATCCAGGAACCTGGCATGAGGGTAGCTTCTAAGGTGTCTTCCTATTGCTCCGGTGATCACCATGTCCCGAACCTCGAATTGACCCGAACACCTCCAACGGTGGTGCTACCTACCTCTCAATGGTGGGATGGCACTACTTTAAAGGACATTTACACAGGCGAATTCCTTAGGGTAGGTAGGTTCTCATAGGTACTTGCTCTCTTCAAAAACAAACAAAAATCTTTTCACACCGACACTTTTCAAAAGCTTTCAAAGCAATTTTTCAAACACTCAGACACAAGAGTCGAACTGAAATTTTCAAAGAAACTTTTTTAAAACCCACATTGAAAAGCAAACAAACCATTTTTGAAAACACAATGAGCAAGTACCTAAGAGCCCATGGATAACCATGGATAGAAAGGGTGCTAACACCTTCCCTTTCTATAATCTACCTCCCGAACCGAGAGCAATCTCTATAAGGAATTTTTCTGTGCTTTTGTCCTTTCCATTTGGAGAAAATAAAAGACGGTGGCGACTCTTGCTTCCGCGACATTTCGCGAACCAGCGTTAAACAGTCAGTTCCAGATCCACCGATCACACTTGACGTCTGATTTACCATAACTTGCATCACAAACCCTTGAGATCCTAGAAATGGTTAAGTAAATGTTAAGGCATGATGTTATGATGTGTATGCTATGCGTTTAAGCAAAAGTGTGAGGTGATGTAAGTAAACCCTGCAATAAATCCAAATTATTGGATAAGGACTGTAAACAAAACATGCAAGGAACTCATATTGTCAGATAACAAGAATGTGCAAATAGTTCAAGTTTGAAGGCACACAAGTCACACAAACAGCCTTAAGTTTAGGCTTGCATGGGGTCTATGTATTACCCTCTTGAAGTTCAGTTGGTTCAACCTGTCCTAGTAATAGTAGTCGGGTTCTAGAGGATCTCAATATCACTGACTACCCTTGATCGGTCATAATTCCAGTTTAGCAACCTTTTCTTGCGGCCGGAATCATCAAGAGAGTTTGGTCTCAATGAGTGTAGCATACTTCTACTTTTCTATGGCCAAGTTGGTCAATTATAGGTTCTAAGGTCAGTTGATGCTTAATGACCCATTAGCAGCCCCATACTCTCCTTGTTGCTCCATAAGGGATATCGGTACAAACTAAAGTGTCACACCAACGTAGCTACTGCTCCAACCGTATCGGTCTACGCCGTACAGTTCCCTCACAGTCTATTTCTACTTACCTAAAAGGTATCCCTAGATCCGGGTTATGATCTATAGTAACTCCGATTCAAAGCCCACAAATATAAAGCAAACAGATCAAACAATTGAAAACAATATGATGAACTAATCCTAAGGTACACCCCACTTATTAATTCCCCAGCAGAGTCACCAGTTCTGTGATACGGTGGGAAGAACTGGCTATTTTTTGGAATGCTGGTTTGCGTTTTGCGTTTTGTATTCGCAAAATGTTGCGGTAAGCAAGAGTCGCCACCGAATTTTATTTTATCCAACAAGGAAAGGAAAAAAGCACAGAAAAATTCCTTTTTCGAGATATTTCTGAGTACGGGGGTAGATTTATAGAAAGGGAATGTATTAGCACCCTTTCTATCCGTAGTTATCTACGGGCTCTTAGGTACTTGCTCATCATTTTCAAAATTGTTTTCTTTGTGTTTGTGCGCTTTGAAAAGTTTTTGTTTTGACTTCGATTTAACTCTTGCTTCTGTCTTCAAGAGTGTAATCAGGTGTTTTTGAAAAACTTTGTTTATAAAGGAGTGTAAGTGTGAAAAATTTGTTTGGAATGAGCAAGTACTTAAGAACTAATCTACCTACTCGAAAAAAGAATCGGTCTGTATTCGTTTCCTTTAGACAACGCTATCCCAATATTAGTGAGTAGGTAGCACCGTCGTTGGAGTTTGAGGGTCAATTCGAATGAGGGACATGCGGTCACTAAAGCAATGTTAGGATACCTTAGTGGTATTCCTAATGTCTTAGATCATTTGTTTGAGGCAACAATATCCGAGGCAACCATTTCAAGGCGACTATGATCTTTAGACAAGAGGGCGACCTCTAAAACTACCTATACTTAATGACCGCGTACAAAGGCAACCAAGTGGGGTGTACCCTAAGAGTACGCATGTGCGAGTGTGTCGTTTTCAGTTATTTTTATCTTTGCACATGTTAAGGGTGATCTAATTTGATTTTAAGATTAAGCATTTAGTCTTGTCATGCAAACCCTATTATCAAACATCTAGCAGTTGTAATTTGCGGAACAAAAAGTACGAAAATTAAATTACAAGGCGTCGGGTATTTACATCGCCAAAGACAAACCCTTTGAAAATAAATAAAGCAATAAAAAAATAAATAAAAGTCCTATTTAACTATTACAATCCGGAAGCAGGTACATTATTGGATAAGGAAAAATAAATCGCGGCACAAAATTAAATCGGACGCATGATTAGGGTTTTGGCCCTTTTGGTTAAAGAAAATATCTTTTTTAGGTTTTTGTTGTTTTTATTTTTAAGAAAGAAATAAATCCTAAATTAATTACTAAATTAAATTAAATAAATTAATTAATGAAGAAAATAAATTATTTTTGGAGTTTTTGATTATTTAGGAAAGAAATTAAAATGATTAAATTAGTGGTTAATGTCTAATTAAATCTAATTAATTAAAATTATTTACAAAAATAAATTAAAGTTTTCTAATTAAAAACCTAGTTAATTAATAAATTTATTAAGAAAAATAAAAGTTAAAAATTTGATTGAAATAAAAAAATATTTTTTTGTGATTTTATTTAAAAGGGATTTTGTGATTTGTTAGAAATTAAATAAAGAAAATATAGTAAATAAACAAAAATAAATAAAAGAGAGGAGTATTGGGCCTGATTCAGGGGTGTTGATAGCAATTTCGTGGCCCATTATCAGCTGGCCTTTTTGACTTTCTGGGATCCAGTGTGCATGCATTGACCAGTGCCTTGGTTCAATCCCTAGCCATCAGATCTGGCCATTGGCCATCTGGCTCTTGGATGCATGAGGGAGTATGGTGTACTGCAAACTGAAGCGTGCATACAATCACCTGAAAAGAAAAAATATTGAGAAAGTGGGGGACCTGGGATTCGAACCCAGGTCCTGAAGGAGATTGCACTTACACGCTTGCCACTATGCTACGTTGGTCTATTTGTTAATATAATGCAAAGAATATATAATATAATAAAACAAGTCAATGGCCAGAAAGTCAAAAAAATGCGCGCGGTATTTGAGTCCACCAATGGACGGATGACACGAATTCATCCTTGTCCTCAACCCTATAAAAGAATACATGCTGATTTGAATCCGTAGCTAAAAGCGCACACCTATCCTAAAATTCTCTCCAGGCCATATAAATCCATTCCAAGAGCATGGTTCAATTCATCATGGCCTCCTGATCAAAGCCATATTCTTCTTGAGTCTCAATTTTACCTGAAACAAAAAACCCTAAAAACAAAACGAAGAACCCTAGCTATGGTGGTTCTCCATTCAGCCAGATAAATGCAATTGAATGATACCAATCGCTTGCAAATTTTTTGTAGATTCAAAATATGGTATTAGTTCATGAAAAAGATGCCTAATTTCATAATTGCGAAATCAAGAACAAGGGTGACTATCGCGCGACTTACAGTGCGTTTGGACGTCTGAAAATGCTTGCTTTGGATCCAGGTAGCTTGTGTGAATGGTCAGGAAGCGATTGAGACCACTCTCGTGTCCTAAAACGGCCTCTAACTTGGACTTTGATCTCTCACTTTTTTGTGAATTTTTCAATTCTTGTTCTGCCTCTCTCCACAGTTTCCAACCCTTATTTTCGTGTGCTCTCCTTCCTTATGTAATGCTCAGTGTATTAGGGTAAGAAACATGGACTAAATCTTTCCATATCAATGCACATGAATTTGATTTGATCTCCATTTTAAAACCTTCCAAATTTATCCAATTCCAATATTTTTGCACATGATTTGATTTGATACGAATTTGATGATGATAAATACTGAATGTGGAACCTGAAATAGCCAAAATATCATGAGTTATCAATGCCTTGGATTTTATATGATTTTATATGATTGAAAATGAATAAATTCAATTAAAAATCAAATTAAATAATAAAAATGAAATATGGACACATGGCTGAAGCTAGGGTACGTGGGAAATGATGAAAACTCAAATCAAGTGAAAAAGAATGGGCCCATTTGACAAAATTTGAAGTTTTGGGGATAGTTGACTTTTGGCAATTTTGCAAAAAAGTCCAACTTCAACAATGCATAACTTCTTCAATTTTGAACTTTTGGAGGTGTTCTGGGACTTTTTAGAAAGCCTGAGATGTCCTATAATCAACCCTGTTGGTCTCATCGTATTTTTATATTCCATGCTCAAGTTATAAGCTTTGGAAAAAATGTGTTTTTGTTGACTTTCAAAAATGACCTATAATGTCCAAATTTATAACTTCTTGTGAGTGCATTGTTTGATCTTTGGGTATGATGATGGATTGTATAAAATTGCATCTTCTTCAAAATGAGCTTTGGATGGGTCATTTCTCATAAAGTATGAGAAAGTTATGCTTGGTCAAAGTTGAGTTGACTTTTCCTGCAAAACCCTAATTTAGCAACTTTTGAGTCTTGATGAATTTTGAGCAATCCTTGATGAATCATGATCAACCCTTGATAAAATGATGAAATATCCTTAAAAATGAGAATGTTTACAAAAAATCTTGAGGTTTGACTGTTTGTAGGTCACAGTTGACTTTTGCCCTAGCATAGTCGATTTTTGGACCCTTTGAGCAATTGACTGGGCAAACTTCCTCTGCAAGACTTGAAATTTGGCATGGATGATCTTGAGAGAATATTAGGACATTGGGTAGCACTTGAGGTAATTTGGACTCAAGGATCTTGATGCAACACAAAACCCTAATTTGGGGTTGATTGCCTTAGGAGATAGCTTGTCTGACCAACTCTTGAGCAACCTTGAGCCACTTGGAGATTTTTCTTGCAATGTCTTGAGAAATATGGGAGGGAAATTTTGGGGTACAAAAACCTTCTTAGAATACTATTGAGCCTCAAGATACTTTTTCACTTCGTGGAACCAAGGTTTGTCTGCTATCTCTTTAGTGTCAATCTCATAGCAGTATGCTGGCTCATCCAACCTCTCAATAGTGATCTGAGGGGCTTCGTTGTCCCACTTGACCTTGAACATATATGACATAGTAGCTAGCACGTTCGCTAACTGATTGTCTTCTCGTGTAAAATGTTCAAAGGTGACCTCTTCAAAGTGTGGAAGCAATGTCAGCACATGTTCTTTGTAAGGGATGAGATTCAGGTGCTTCGTATCCCACTCTCCTTTTATTTGACTTATAACCAAGGCTGAATACCCGAAAACACTCAAGGACTTGATCCTCAGTTCAATAGCAACTTTTAGACCCAGGATGCATGCTTCATACTCCTCCATATTGTTGGTACATTTGAAGCATAGTCTGGCGGTGAAAGGAGTATGACATCCCTCAGGAGATATGATTACATCATCGATGTCGTTGCCGAGTGCATTAGAGGCTCCATTAAAAACCATGGTCCATCGGGATCCTTCCTCAGGTCCTTCATCCGGTCCAGGTTCTTCACAGTCAGTCACTAGCATAATATTCTCGTTCTGGAACTTAAAATTCATGGGCTGGTAGTCATCCACAGCCTGATGAGCCAAATGATTAACTAGTACACTTCCCTTGATTGCTTTCTGGGTCATGTATTGGATATCGTATTCAGTCAGGATCATTTACCATCTTTCTATTCTTCCTGAGAGAGCGGGCTTCTCGAAGATGTAATTGATCGGATCCATCTTAGATATCAACAAAGTAGTGTGGGTCAACATATACTGTCTCAGTCGGCGAGCAGCCCATGCCAAAGCGCAACAAGTTTTCTTGAGCAGTGAGTATCTTATCTCACAGTCGGTAAACTTTTTGCTAAGGTAGTATATTGCATGCCCTTTTTGACCGGACTCGTCATGCTGTCCCAGTACACACCCCATTGAATTATCTAACACTGTTAAGTACATTATCAAAGGTCTTCCTTCAATCGGAGGCATCAGAATTGTAGGCTCTTGAAGGTATTCTTTGATTCTCTCAAAGGCAGTTTGGCATTTTTCATTCCACTTTACCACTTGATCTTTCTTCAGGAGTTTGAAGATTGGCTCACAAGTAGCAGTTATATGGGAAATAAACCTGGAAATGTAATTTAAGAGTCCCAAGAAACCCCTAACCTCTTTCTCAGTGCGAGGAGTCAGCATCTCTTGTACGGCTTTCACCTTTGCAGGGTCTACCTGAATACCTTTGTCACTGATAATCAAACCTAAGAGTTTACCAGACCTTATCCCGAAGGTGCACTTGTTCGGATTTAACCTCAGCTTGTACGTCTTCAACCTATCAAACAACTTTTGTAAATGATCAAGGTGATCTTCCTCAGTTTGAGACCTGGATATCACGTCATCAACATACACCTCTATCTCATGGTGAATCATGTCATGAAACAGAGCTACCATGGCTCGCTGATAGGTTGCCCCGATGTTCTTCAACCCAAACGACATCACTTTGTAGCAAAAAGTGCCCCATTGTGTGATGAAGGTTGTCTTCTCCATGTCTTCAGGTGCCATCTTGATATGATATAACCAGAGAAACCGTCCATGAAGGAAAATATCTTGTGCTGCACGATATTGTCAACCAGAACGTCAATGTGAGGGAGCGGAAAGTCATCCTTGGGGCTTGCCCTGTTCAAATCTCGGTAGTCCATACACATTCGTACCTTACCGTCCTTTTTAGGTACCAGGACTACGTTAGCAACCCATTAGGGATAAGAAGTGACAGCTAGGAACCCAGCTTGGAACTATTTCATAATCTCTTCTTTGATCTTCTCTAACATTTCAGAGCGTATGCGACGAACCTTCTGATTTACCGGAGGGCAATTTTCTTTAGTTGGCACATGATGAACCACAATATCTGTGTCTAGTCCTGACATGTCTTCATATGACCAGGCAAAGATCTAAACATAATCATGAAACATTGAATCAAATGCTGTTTGACACGAAGCTCCAAATTTGCACCTATCTTGACCTCTTTTCTGTTCTCTTCTGTGCCCAAATTCACTGTCTCAACTGGCTCTTCATGAGGCTGTATATCCCTTTCTTCCTGTTGTAACAGTCTGGCAAGTTCTCCGGGTACTTCACAATCTTCCTCACCTTCGTCCTCAACTTGGTTGATCGTATTTTCAAAGTCATAACCGTCAATAGCAGAACTGTTATCAATGGGATCCATAGTGGATATGGATCTGCAGTTTGATACGTGGGTGTGTGTAAAAGCATAGCTGTATAGACTAAGTAAAAAGAAGAAAAGAAAAACAGAGAGCACAAAATTTATATGCATAAACGTCCAATGCTTTATTAATGCCATATGAAATTGAAACATGATAACCCTCACAAATAAACCATTGTGCCCCGGGTAAGACACATGGAAAAAAGTTTATATTGTTTAATTATTACATATCTAAAACAAAAATACAATTACTTCTGAGTAAAAGTAATTGGTACAAAGTCTTTTGCTGTCCAGTTACTGGGTCCATCGTTGGTAGTAGGGAAGATCCAGCCATCCATGTCATAGCTACTGTCAGTATCTTCTATGGTAGAGACAAATCAATAACATTGATTCCCAAGCCATGCTTGGGCATGGGTGCAGTTATGACGTTGGGAGTTTCCGGAGCATCAAATTCAATCTCCTTTGCCTCGATCAGATCCTGCACCTTGTTCTTCAAAGCCCAACAATCAATCGTGTCATGCCCCGGAGTCTCAGAATGGTAGGCGCATCGAGCATTTGATTGTAGCGGGGAGAGGAAGTATTAGGATTCTTCAGGGCTTCCCTAAAAGTTACCAGTTTGGACTTCAATAATTGTGGCAAAACTTGAGACAAAGTCATATTCATCTGGGTGAATTGTCTTATAGGCCTTTCTGCTCTAGGCTGATTATTTCTTTGTTGAGTAGGTGCAGGTTTGGATATCATAATAGCCCCTACCACTGGAAGATGTTCAGTTCTTCCCTGATTCCCTTGGCTATAAGTGGCATTGACTTCCTTCTTCCCAGAAAATGGCTTCCTTACAGTACTGGAGGATGCATCCTTTTGGATCTTACCACTTCTAATTCCAGCTTCCACTCTTTCTCCTGTCAAAATCAATTCTGTGAAGCCAGCTGAGGAATTTCCAATCAGATGATTGAAAAATGGACCAGACAGGGTACCCAAAAACATATCCACCAACTCCCTATCAGACAAAGGGGGTTGGACTCTTCCTGCTAAGTCCCTGCACTTCTGAGCATAATCTTTAAAGTCCTCGCTCAAACCCATAGACATATTTTGGAGTTGTGTATGGGTGGGAGCAAGGTCTGCATTGTACTGATACTGCTTGTAGAAAGCAGCAACCAGGACTTCCCAATTACAGATGTTTGCCCTTTCCAGCTAGTAGAACCATTCTAGTTTAGTTCCAGACAGACTATCTTGAAAGAAGTGGACCCATAAGTCCTTGTCAGCATTGCGAGGCTGTATCTTCCTCACATAAGATCGGAGGTGCATATTGGGACATGAAACCCCATCATATTTGGCGAACACCAGAACCTTGAACTTTTGCGGGATGACAACCCCAAAGACCAAACCCAGCTTTTTAAAATCCAGACCCGGTACCTTCCGGAACTCCATTGCATTCAAACGATCCTCCAGCTGTTTGTATTTTTCATCAGCAGGAGGATACTGCTCCTCGTCATAGTCAGATTCATCATCAGATTCTTTTGGACTAGAGTTTTCCTCTCTTGTTTCCTCCTCTTGATTGTTTCCTTCCTTTCATGAAGTTATCAGTTCAGAGGCTCGCCGCACTGGTCCTCTGATCCTTCTTCCCAAGTTCACCACACCAGCTGGTTTCCTTGGCTTCTTCTTTTCTTTAACAAGTAGTGCTTTTAGTTCTTCTTGCCCCTTGGTCAAAGCCATGATCATCTGTTAAAACTGGGCATTCTGAGTTTGTAGATCCTTCACTGTTTGTTCTAGAGCCATTACTGAAATAAACAGCGAAGAGGATGAGAAACCTACTTTGAAACCTGCTTATGCAATGATATGTATGATATATGTATTCAATGTTTTCAAGGATTTCTAAGACTCAAATTTTCTTAAATAGAAAGAGAACAAACATTAATTGTATTAAGATATTTTATTGATCACAATAATTCCTCTTGGGCTCACAAAGGGAGCAACAATAAAATTTTCCAAGCAAAAGAAATACTTCAAGCTTCCCACATGCGCATCCTATTTGGTGCAACGTAGGCATTTATGCTCCTCTCCTCGTGAAGTAATCGGGTGAGATCTAAAACCTTCTTCTCGCTGGTGTAGAATTGGGTTTCAAAGGTATTCCGTTCTTCTTTGAGTTGGATCCAGGATTTCCGTAGCTCCTCAAAATTAGTTGGCATATCAGGATGAAGCACAATGTAAGGAGTGTCTCCCTTAGCAACTGGCTCTATAATCACAGGTAATATGGCAGGGTAAGGCATCATAAGACATTGAGAGCGAGCTCGCACCCATTTGAGGTAAGGCTCAAGAGGGATGGAATTCTTGTGCCCCAGTGTCTTGCTATCAACCTTGTTTATCATGCCCCAAGCTCGAATGAACCTCTTGCGATAACCCTGAACATTATTCTCATAGTCAAATGTGATTCCTTGGACGAGTGTGTCGTGAGGACCATCCCTTCTAGTGTAACTGAACTGTCGCAACGCCAAACAAGGATTATAAGTGATTCCTCCTATAATCTCTAAGAAAGGGACATTAGGGAATTCCCCACAGTGATCAATGATGGTGACACTCTCCAAGGACTGAGAACAACAATGAATATCTGAATGTGTAAGGGACATCAGCCTATGAGACCATCTCATACCCTGCTCATTTCTCAAAATAGATCGGGGTAGGTGCAAAATAAACCACCTAGCCAATAGAGGAGTGCAACATAGGAGAATCCCTCTTCTCTTCAGAGTGCGAGTATGCAGAGAGTGTAGAATATCCCCAAGTAAAGTAGGAACTGGATTATGAGACTAAAAAATATTAACCGCATTCACATCTACGAGATGGTCCATGTTAGGGAATAGTACCATCCCATAGATGAGAAGGATCAGTACTTCCTCAAAAGCTTGTAAATCCAGGCTATCCCAAAAATAGTGAGCTTTCTCAAATAGCAACTTAACTGGAAATCCTTGGACACCTCTTCTGGTTTCCCAATTTGCCACTACATCAGACCGTTGTAAAGACAGAACTTGAGCAATCTCTTCAGGCTTTGGGTCCCTTTCCATACCGTTGAATCGTAGCTGATCAAGGATAGGTACCTCCAATAATTGAGAAAACTCCTCCATAGTAGGCACTAACTGGTAATCGGGAAAAGTGAAGCAGTGCTGCAACGTGTCAAAGAGCTGAAAAAAAACCTTTAACATTTCATCATCAGGGTTTGAAGTGACCAAGTTGAGAAGTCGACCATGCTTTTAAGTGAAGGGAGAGCTTTCAAGAATTCTTGATGCTAAGTCCTCGAGTTGAGGAGGTACTTTCACAAGGTTGACTTGGATAGTGTTCCTGCGAGCGGATGCCATGTTGTGATCGGTGGATCTGGAACTGACTGTTTAATGCTGGTTCGCGTAATGTCGCGGAAGCAAGAGTCTCCACCGTCTTTTATGTTCTCCAACATGGAAAGGACAAAAGCACAGCAAAATTCCTTCTTTGAGATGTTTCTCGGTTCGGGAGGTAGATTTATAGAAAGGGAATGTGTTAGCACCCTTTCTATCCATGGTTATCCATGGGCTCTTAGATACTTGCTCATTGTGTTTTCAAAAGTGTTTGCTTTTCAATTGTGAGTGGGTTTGAAAAAAGTTTCGTTTAAAGATTTCAGATTGACTCTTGTATCAGTCCTTAAGAGTGTTTGAAAAATTGTTTTGAAAGCTTTTTGAAAGTGTCGGTGTGAAAAGAGTTTTTGATTTGTTTTTTTTTTGAATTAGAGCAAGTATCCACGAGTCATCTACCTACCCTAAGGAATTAGGCTGTGTAAATGTCCTTAAGATAGCGCCATCCCACCATTGAGAAGTAGGTAGCACCACCGTTGGAGGTGTTCGGGTCAATTCGAGTTTGTAGGGACAATGTGGTCACCAGAGCAACAGTAGGACACCTTAGAAGCTACCCATATGCCATGTTCATGGACATAAGGACTTACTAAAACGTCCTATACTCGACGACCACGTTTCGAGGGGCAAGGCAACAGCGAGGCGTACCCTAAGAGTGGTGTGTGAATTTGTGTATTGTTTTCAGTTATGTTTTATCTTGATCATGCATTGGGTGAGCTACGCTTTGATTTTTATTTGGGCCATTCATTCTTTCATGTGATTAGCAGTTTAAAGGTGCGAAAATTAAAATGCGGAAAAATAAAGGTCCTACGCTATTACAAGGCGCGGGTCTATACATCGCCAAATTAACAAAGACCCGTTTTTTAATAAAATGTGGAAAATAAATAAATTTCCTAATTACTATTACATAGCTTGGGCAATTACATAATATTAAAACGAAAAATAAGAACAAACGCGCGAAAAGAAACTAGAATCGAATGTGCGAGGGCGTTGGACCCTTTAAAGAAATTAAATGAAATTTAAAGTTAATTAATTATTCAATAAAGAAAAGAAGTTATTTTTTATGTTTTTTTTTTTGTATTTAATGGAAATAAAGAGAATTAATTAAAAATTAGAAATTAAATAAAACCCTAGTTCTAAGTTATTTTTAATTATTAAAGAAAAAGATTAAAGTTTTAACCTAATTTACCCTAATTAATTAATTACATGATTATTTACAAAATAGTTACTAATTAATAATAATAATGAGAAGAAGAAATTATTTATTAAGAAAAAGATAAAAATGCTAAACCTAACTCCTACCTATTTTAATTATTTAAGAAAAAAATATTAAGATTTTAACCTAATTTTACTAAATTGATTATTAAAAGATTTATTTACAAAAAATATTAATGAAATAAATAAACATATTTTTTGATTTTTTTGATTTTTTTGGTTTTTGTATTATGAAAATTAATTTTGTGAATTAAATAAGAAAACAATTAAAATAAAAAGAAGAAAAGAAAAGGAAATTAGAAAAAGAAATACAAACAATGGGGGTATTCAGACCCAATTTTGGAGGTGTGTTTGAGTAATTTGGCCCATGAATGCAAGGCCCTTTTTGACTTTCTGGAATTGTGTATGGAGTGTTTGACCAGCGTGCATGGTGGACCTCCACCTTCTGACCTTTGGATGAGACTTCCTGGGCGCGTGGCAAGCAAGCAGGTGTGGTTGTATGGTAGAACATTGATGGAGCGCTGCGCTGGAACACGTTTTGACAAAAATTATTGAGATTATGGGGGACCTGGGAATCGAACCCAGGTCCCAGTGCCTGCATGACAATGCACCAACCAGTTGAACTAGCGCGTTTCTTTGTTAGTATAGTAGAATAGAAATAACATATGTGAAAAGCAAGCATTATACTGAAGCACTCAAAAACGCGCTAACATTCAAATCTCCCAATCATGTTCCAACAACTCACCGTCGTCTTCATTTTTCCCTGTAAATAACATCAAATAGCGGGGGTTTTAAACCCCCACTAAACCAGATCTGCAATAATAGCGATTAGGATATAGTCAAAAAGAAAAAGGGCGCGAGGTGTGAGTTCAATTCGCCAGAATGTCACGAGTTTAATGGTATCAATTTGGTCATCCAATTTTTCCAGATGAGGAAACCCCTAAATCAAAACTTCTGAAACCCTAGAGGACATCCATGGTGAATTCCTATTTAGGCAGCCATTCTTCAATTGAATTGTGCCATTAGCTTCAGAATCATCATGTTAGTATAAATCAATCATTAAAAGACATTAATAATGCATGAAAATGCAAACACGAATATGGAAAATTTCATGAAAAGTGCAATCCGGTTATACCAATTCCTTGAGTATGGAGGGCTGGTTTCGATTGCAAAAGCTTCCTGGTAGTGTCAGGAGTGTATTGGAGTACTTTTCAAGCCTTGGAACGAGCTCTAGCTAGGTTTTCAGTTTCCAATTTTTTGTGAAAAAGGTGCAATGTTGTTCTTGTGTTCTGAGCGCAGCTTCTTGTCTCTAGCCCTAGGTTTCACTTATGCACATGTATATGAATAGAATTAGGTCAAAAAGCCAGCCCAAAATCCATCCATTTATGACTTTGAATATTTGATTTTCCATATCTTTTTTCAAACCTTTTTGCCATGGAAACTTGCCTATTTTGGAAGATTTTGTCTCTTGAGAAGGCACACGAAATATTGAGTTCATAATGGGAGAATATGCTGCACAAAAAGATTCAAAAACCTTTGTTTAGTATTTTTCTCATAATTAATTTTAATTAAATGAATTAATAGGATTAAAAATTCAATTAATTAATTAAAAATAAGAAAATAACTCCCTTTTAGCTTAATGGGTCGTGCATGGCCTTTGGGTAATGATTCATGGAAGAAATTGAGGCCCATTAGCAATTTTGAGGCATTTGAAGCAAAGTTGACTTTTAAAAATTCCCAAAAATTTCCCAACTTCCACAAGGCATATCTTGCTCAACTTTTAAGCTTTGATCATGTTCTTGGACATTTTGGAAAGTCTTGAAGTCCTCTAACCAATGTATTTGGTCCCATGTCATTTTGATTTACTAATCTCAAGTTATGGTCTTTGACTTAAAGTGCCTTTTTGTTGACTTTTGAAAATGACCTATAATGTTGAGATTGATAACTTTTTGTGAGAGCATTTCTTGGACTTGAAGTGTGAATATGAGTTGTAGGAAATGCCATTCTCTTCAAAATGAGCTTTGGATGGAATTTTTATGATAAACCATGTGGAAGTTATGCCTTGGTCAATTTGCAGTTGACTTTTTCAGCTGTCCAAAAATGGAAACTTTTGCATCTTGAGACTTTTTGAGCCATGCCTTGAAAATCATGATCAAGAATTGATCAAATGATGTTTGTGGCTTCAAAATAAGATGTTGACCAAAAATTTTGACTTTTGACTGTCAAATGACCATTTTGCCCCTGCAGTTGACTGTGAAGCATTTAGGGTTTTTGACTGTGCAATTTGATGCTGTGAGTCTTGAAACTTGGCATATGGATGCTTGACAATGTATGTAGGCATGTGGGACTTGATTGGACCCTTGGAAACCTCAACTTCTTTGCCAGAACCAAAACCCTAATTTTGACTGTGTTAGGAGGCAATTGGACTGTGCAACCCCGGAGAGATTTTGAAGCATGATCTTAGAAAACCTTGAAAAATATGGGAGGGCAAATTTTGGGGTACAACAGTTGCCCCTGTTCAATCTTCTTAAACCTGAGGATGTAGATTGGCTGTCGTGCCTTTCGTAGTCCGAAGGTGGAAGATGATTGAACACTAGAGTGCCCAGAAATTTGCGCTCACATGTTAGCAGTGTGATGGTGGGAATGAGCTTATAGATGCCATTTGGAGACTGATGGATAGTAAGATGGGCTTACAGATTCCATGTTGAGAGGTGATGGATAGGTGGATGGGCTTATAGATGCCATATGTGTGTCGATCGCGTAAGAGTTTCCTTAGCGAGAACTTGCGTACCTGAAAAAGAAAGATAATTACCTGGCCTGTTACAGGAGTTGATCTTCAAAATTTTTATGTAGATGTGCCCTGGCTGGTTACAGGAATCGAATCTTTAAACTCTTCAGACGTGCCCTGGCGAGATACAGGAATCGAGTCTGGAGAATATAGTCGTCAACAGATACACCCTGGTGAGATACAGGAATCGGATCTTCGAACTCTTCAGATGCACCCTGGCAAGATACAGGAATCGGGTCTGGTAATGCTAGTCGTCAACAGATACACCCTGGCAAGATACAAGAATCAGATCATCAAACTCTTCAGACGTGCCCTGGCAGGATACAGGAATCGAGTCTGGAACTTTAAAATGTTTTGTCTCAGAGAAATCTTTAGGAATCGATTTAGCTGGACTAGAGGAGGTCTTGGAATGACTTTAGCAGCATCAGAAAAATCTTTAGGAACTGATTTCACTAGATTTGGATTAGCATCAGAAAAATATTTAGGAATCGATTTAACTGGCTTTGTCTTCTTTCACTGGGTCAGCATGTGAAAAATCTTTAGGAATCGATTTAACTGGACCAGAGGAGGTCTTGGCGTCATCAGAAAAATATTTAGGAATCGATTTTAGCTGGATTTAGACAAGATCTTGGAATCTTCAACTGGATCGGCTTCAGAAAAATCTTTAGGAATTGATTTAACTGGACCAGGCGAGGTTTTGGAATCTTCAACTGGATCGGCTTCAGGAAAATCTTTAGGAATTGATTTAACTGGACCAGAGAAGGCCTTTGACTGGATCGGCATCAGAAAAATCTTTAGGGGTCGATTTAACTGGACCAGGCAAGGTCTTGGAATCTTCAACTGGATCGGCTTCAGAAAAATCTTTAGGAATTGATTTAACTGGACCAGGCGAGGTTTTGGAATCTTCAACTGGATCGGCTTCAGGAAAATCTTTAGGAATTGATTTAACTGGACCAGAGAAGGCCTTTGACTGGATCGGCATCAGAAAAATCTTTAGGAGTCGATTTAACTGGACCAGGCAAGGTCTTGGAATCTTCAACTGTGTCTTCATCAGGAAAATCTTTAGGAATCAATTTAACTGGACCAGAGAAGGCCTTTGACTGGATCGGCATCAGAAAAATCTTTAGGAGTCGATTTAACTAGACCAGGCAAGGTCTTGGAATCTTCAACTGGGTCTTCATCAGGAAAATCCTTAGGAATCGATTTAACTGGACCAGAGAAGGCCTTTGACTGGATCGACATCAGAAAAATCTTTAGGAGTTGATTTAACTGGACCAGGCAAGGTCTTGGAATCTTCAACTGGGTCTTCATCAGGAAAATCTTTAGGAATCGATTTAACTGGACCAGAGAAGGCCTTTGACTGGATCGGTATCAGAAAAATTTTTAGGAGTCGATTTAACTGGACCAGGCAAGGTCTTGGAGTGGCTGAGAACTTAACTGGATCTTTCCTGAAATGTAAAAGTCAGTCGTATGTAATGCATGCCATGGTCAGGCAATGATGTTCTCAACATAAATGAAATTGTAAGATATGATGCGTTTATGCATGTATCATGATGTATGACAATGTGATGTTTTTGAACGTATTTTCGTCTAGGAAAATATATCCTTGACGAATGCCGGGAGTTAAATCCTGGGCTGATGGTTGAAGAGAGCTCTTCGTTTCCGCTGGGGATGAAGATTGCAAGAATGAACCGGTAGGAGAAGATGACTCCGTTGGGGAACAAACTTGGAGATTACTCTGTGGGGGGAAATTACTCTAGCGACCTTATTGGGGAACAATACTCTGTGGGAGGAGAGGTACTCTGTTGAGATGTTGATGATAACTCCGCTGGGGATACCATTGTCATGTTGGAAGTTTTAATAGACTCCATTGGGGATGAGAGAACTTCGCCGAGGACGATTTTTCCATGGCTTTTGGCTGAGGATAACCCAGTTATATCCTGGTGGGGAAATAACCTTTGAATAAATCCGGGGGAGCGTTCGTGCTCTGCAGGGGGGAAGTTTCCAGAATCTACTGGGGATAAGCTTCCTGCTGGGGAGATGGATTCCACTTTCCTGGGGGAACTTCAGATTGGACCCTCCTGGGGAAATTTTTGAGATATATTGGGGAAGTGGCTCCACTGAATGTGTGGTATACCGCCGGGGAACAATCTTAGATCAAGACTGCCGGGGATGCTTGTTAAGAGTGTTCGTATATTGTGCTAGGGAATATTGAGATCTGCTGGAGGATACCCAACTTCCTTAAGGCTGACAAGATAACTCTGCTTGGGGAGAGTGCATTGACTTGCTAGCTCACTCTCTGGGGACTTAAGATATCTTGGTTACGTTCTTCAGCTGAACCTACCTTGGTACCTTGGTGGACAGAGCAATTAGATCGTTTAGACAACTCATTATTGCCCCTGTTTCAGTGGGAGAAGGCACCTGTGGGGGTAATTGAGATGCCGGGACATAGTCGTACGCCTTAATCCCTAACTTTTGCCTGGACCGCCCTTTTGGGTTTTCAGTCCACCGAGATACCCATTTTTGCCCAAGCCGCCTTTTCAGGTTTTCGACTTGCCGGGTGTACAGGTTTTTTCATTTCATCCCTTATTTTGCCCGAACCCTTTTGGTTCGCCGGAAGCCCTTATTTTTGCCTAGGTGTGTCAACCTAGCGGGTCTTTGATTTTGCGTAGTATTTTTTCGACTATATCCATGCTCTCAGAGAGCAGGGAGTTGTCACTGTCAGTAGTATTGTGTTGCCGTACCACTAGAAGATGTCTGATCAGGCAAGATTCGTTGTCGGAATGCCCCAGGTGATCCAGATGGAGATTTGCCCCAAGCTGGTTGGCCTTTTGAGAAATTCTCCGAATCTTGACTGGACTGCCCCAGATGATGTCCACTGATCATGCCATGCCCCTTGATTGGAAGTGTTTCTTCCACCAGAGGTGACTCTTTTGTTGAGAGGACCTTCGTTCATCGGATATTCATTGCGCAAAGTTCTCTGCTGTTCAAACAAATAATCATATGCAAACAATGTTATCTTAAGAATGCAAAGCTTATGTCTGTTTTGAAATTTTTGAAAATGCATTTTTCAATAAAAGCAAGTGAGTTTTTTTTTTTTTGTAAACTGTGATGTCAACTCGTTATTTTACCGCACGCCTTAAGGAGTCAGGATGCCTTTCGTAACAGTATGCTTTCGAACTAACCCATGCTTCAGCTAGGACTTTTAAGGGTTATAACGTGGCCTGGTTCACGGTTCAAGAAACAAAGGATAAAGGCTCAAATTTATTTGTACCCACCCGTTCTTCGTGATGTTCTTCAATCCTAAACTCAGCTAATCGTGCGTTAGACCTTGTTGCGTCTTTGCTTTGATATACCAGTGATGGTTCGGATACTGACGATTTATTTTGATTAGGCAGTCATTTCCTTTTTTGTTGAGGGTTTGTAGGACCTCTTTCTTTTTGATTTCGTTATCCCTATTTTTTGCCTGTACTGTTTCTTTTGTGGAGTTACAGTCAGCGGGATGCCCCAGTTTTGTAAGTCTCTTTCATAGGTTTTGACTTATTGGGCTTTTATTTTGATAGATAATGATCGCCTATCTTTAATTATTCGGAACCATCACTGTCTTTTGTTTTTGGAAGGACTCCTTTGATGTCATTCGTTGTGTACTTGGATCAGCTGAGAGAACTACCCTGCCCCAGGTTATGATTAAGGGTTTTAATTTTCGAAAATAAAAACTCTAACTTCTTTGGCTCAAAGGGGTTGACGAGGGATTATCTTCCTTATAACTCCAGTGTTTAGGGATTGAAACAATGCCTGTACCTCATCAGCGGGGTCTGTTCAAAAGCATACTGTAGATTATGGTATCGTTTTCGTCATCCTCCCTCAAGAGGCTTAGAATTATTAATCGAGAGTTGATCATCACAAAAATATGAAAACAGTTTGCATATAGTGAACACGAAATAATTACTTCAAAACAGACATGTGTAATGCATTAACGAAATAATAATGTTTAACATGAATATTATTGTTTGAACAAACAAAGAAAAATACAAATTGAATTCAAATGAACAAAAAGTGCTTTCTATCTTAGCCATGTTTTGGAAAGGGAGCAGTGATCACATTGGGAGCCTCGGGCGCCTCGAACTCAATCTCCTTTGTGTCAATCAAGTCTTGGATCTTATTTTTCAAGCTCCAACAATCATCTGTAGCATGCCCCGAGCTGTCAGAGTGATAAGTGCAGCGGGCGTTGGGATTATACTTGGGTGACGTCGTATTTTGATTCTTTGGAGCTTCTTTTAGAGTCACCAGCTTGGTCTCCAGCAACTGTGGCAACATCTGGGACAGGGTCATGCTGAGCCGAGTGAACTGCCTTCTCTCGCTCTTTTGTTGATTGTGACGCTGAGGAGCACCAGCAGGTTTTGAGATCACCAATGCATTGACAGCTTGGCGGCGTTCTAGTCTATTCTGTCTCCTTGAACCATAGACAGCACTGGATTCCTTCTTAAAAGGTTTTTTATCGGTGCTCGATGAAGCATCCTTCTGTATCTTCCAAGACTTGATACCAGCTTCAATCCTTTCCCCAGTCAAGACCAAATCTGTAAACCCAGCAGCAGAATTCCCAATCAGGTGGTTCAAGAATGGACCAGACAGGGTCCCCAAGAACATGTCGACGAGCTCGCAGTCAGTCAAAGGTGGTTGTACCCTCCCAGCAAGGTCTCTCCATTTCTGCGCATACTCTTTAAAACCTTCTCCCGATCCTAGCGACATACCCTGGAGTTGGGTACGTGTAGGAGCGAGGTCGGCATTATACTGATACTGCTTGTAAAAAGAAGTAGCCAAATCCTCCCAGTTACGAATGGTGGTTCCATCCAGCTGATAGAACCATTCGAGATGAGTCCCTGAAAGACTCTCCTGGAAGAAGTGGATCCATAAGCTCTTGTCTGCAGTATACGGCTGAATCTTCCGCACATAAGACCTGAGATGCAGCCTGGGACATGATGCCCCATCATACTTAGAAAAAGAAGGAGCCTTGAATTTGTGTGGGATCACCACACCAGAAGATAGACCCAGGTCTCCGAAATCCAACCCAGGCACCTGTTGAATTTCCATGGCATTCAGACGATCCTCTAGTTGCTTGTACCGATCCTCAGTTGGAGGGTACTGCTCATCATTAAAATCAGTCTCGTTGTCGGAGACCACTGGACTAGGAACCTCTCTCCCTTGGGGACTGTCTTTACCAACAGAGGAAGCAGCTTGATCAACACCATTTTGTGATACATCCGCAGATTTGCGCCTAGGGTTGAACAACACAGTCCTCTTCTTCTTCTTCTTCAAAAGCAGGGTCTTCAGATCTTGTTGCCCCTGGGCTAGACTCTTAATCAACTCCTGGAACTGGGCATTCTGGGCCTGGAGGGCCTGGATGGATTGCTCAGTAGATGTTTCAGGATTCATGATGAGACTGCTGAAATAAACAGCAAAGAAGGTAAGCAACCTGTAGAGAAAGGGTACCTGTTATGCAATGATATGTATGATATGTATGCAATGTTTTCAAGGACCTCGCGGGGTAAACAAGAAAAAATTGTCAGATTTTGAATCCAGTAGCTTGATTGAAGGAGCTTCATGTTGTTGAGAGTCCTTCTTCAAGGGTCAAGGCTCACCATATCTAGTGGGTCATAGCCCCTGACAACCTTGGCTAGAGGAAAATAAATCCCCTTTGCCCCTTGCTAGACATTTTGTTCATCATGACCTGCATCACAAGCCTTTGAGATCCTTGAAATGGGTTAGTCCTTATGCAATGGTATGCAATGGTATGATGTTATGCTATGCATGGGGTGATGTATGTAACCCTGTTATGGGTCCAGATTAAGGACTGTAAACAAAACCTGCAAGAAACTCAAATGTCAGATAACAAGCCTGCAAGTAGTCAAGTTTTAAGACACACAAGTCACACCAGATAGCCCTTAGAGTTTAGGCCAGCATGAAGTTTGGGGTACTACCCTCTTGAAGTTGGTGGGCTCAAAACCTGTCCCATCAGAAGTAACCGGGTTCTAAGGGTCCCAATATCATTGGATTGCTTTCATTGTTCATCGTTTCGATTTAGCCACTGAACTGGCGACCGAAATATTCCAAGAAAACAACCTTCAATTGAGTGTAGTATCGAGTATCAACCAACCTCGGACTGCACCAAAGTCAGTTATCTCACTACCCTAAAGAGGCCAAGATGGTTCAATTAAGGTTCCTAAGGTCAGTTGATGCTTCACGACACCACGCGGAGGCCCCGTACTCTCCTTGACTGAACTCAAGGGTTACCGGTACACACCAAAGTGCCACATCAATGTAGCAGACTGCTTCAACCATGTCGGTATACCCCGCACAGTTCCCTCACAGCCTTGTTGCTACTTTCTAAGAAGGTATCCCCAGATCTGGGTTTAGGATCTATAGAACTCCCAAGACAGTACCCACAATAATAAAGCAAACAATTAAGACAATTGAAAACACAAGTGATCTTAGTCCTAAGGTACACCTCACTTTAAAGTATCCCCAACAGAGTCGCCAGTTCTGTGATCGGTGGATCTGGAACTGACTGTTTAACGCTGGTTCTCGAAATGTCGCGGAAGCAAGAGTCGCCACCGTCTTTTATGTTCTCCAACATGGAAAGGACAAAAGCACAGCAAAATTCCTTCTTTGAGATGTTTCTCGGTTCAGGAGGTAGATTTATAGAAAGGCAAGGTGTTAGCACCCTTTCTATCCATGGTTATCCATGGGCTCTTAGATACTTGCTCATTATGTTTTCAAAAGTGTTTGCTTTTCAATTGTGAGTGGGTTTGAAAAAAGTTTCGTTTAAAGATTTCAGATTGACTCTTGTATCAGTCCTCAAGAGTGTTTGAAAATTTGTTTTGAAAGCTTTTTGAAAGTGTCGGTGTGAAAAGAGTTTTTGATTTGTTTTTTTTGAATTAGAGCAAGTATCCACGAGTCATCTACCTACCCTAAGGAATTAGGCTGTGTAAATGTCCTTAAGATAGCGCCATCCCACCATTGAGAAGTAGGTAGCACCACCGTTGGAGGTGTTCGGGTCAATTCGAGTTTGTAGGGACAGTGTGGTCAACAGAGCAACAATAGGACACCTTAGAAGCTACCCCTATGCCATGTTCATGAACATAAGGACTTACTAAAACGTCCTATACTCGACGACCACGTTTCGAGGGGCAAGGAAACAGTGAGGCGTACTGTGATCGGTGGATCTGGAACTGACTGTTTAACGCTGGTTCGCGAAATGTCGCGGAAGCAAGAGTCGCCACCGTCTTTTATTTTCTCCAAATGGAAAGGACAAAAGCACAGAAAAATTCCTTATAGAGATTGCTCTCGGTTCGGGAGGTAGATTATAGAAAGGGAAGGTGTTAGCACCCTTTCTATCCATGGTTATCCATGGGCTCTTAGATACTTGCTCATTTGTGTTTTCAAAATTGTTTGTTTGCTTTTCAAGTGTGGGTTTAAAAAGTTTCTTTGAAAATTTCAGTTCGACTCTTGTATCGGTCCTCAAGAGTGTTTGAAAAGTTGCTTTCGAAAGCTTTTTGAAAATGTGTCGGTGTGAAAAGTATTTTTGAATTTGTTTTGAAATTAGAGCAAGTATCTAGAGTCGTCTACCTACCCTAAGGAATTCGTCTGTGTAGATGTCCTTAAAGTAGTGCCATCCCACCATTGAGAGGTAGGTAGCACCACCGTTGGAGGTGTTCGGGTCAATTCGAGGTTCGGGACATGGTGATCACCAGAGCAATGGGAAGACACCTTAGAAGCTACCCTCATGCCAGGTTCCCGGATCATGAGGACTTACTAAGACATCCTCTACTCGACGATCACCTTTCGAAGGCAAGGCAACAGTGAGGCGTACCCTAGGGGTGGTGTGTGATTTGTGTGTCAGATTCATTTGCATTTATCTTGTTCATGTCAAAGTGATCTAAGCGTTCGTTTTTATTTTAGGCCATTCATTCTTGCATGCATTTATTTAACAGTTAAAAGTTTGCGAGAAATGTAAAGTTCTAAACTATTACAAAGGCGCGGGTCCACATCGCCAAAATTTCCAGGACCCGATTTGACAGAAAGTAAATAATTAAAATAAAGTGCGAAAGATTAAAATGTCCGAGTTTACAAGGCTTTGGGAGAGGTACATAAATATTAAAAGAAAAAGAAATAAATAAAATGCGCGAATTGGAATTAAAATTAGAAACGAGGGCGTTGGACCCTTTAATGAAATTAAATTATTATTTACAAATTAATTAAAATTAAGATAAAAGGAGAAATTATTTTTGAGGTTTTCGTATTTATGGTTTTTTAATGAGAATTAAATGAAATTAAAAGATTAACCCTAATTCTAATTGTTTTTAATTTATTAAGAAAAACCTATTAAAATTTAAACCTAAATTACCTAATTAATTAATGACAATTTGATTTTATGAAAATAAATAATTAATTATTAGTGAAAAGAAAAGAAAAAGGATAAAAATTAATTAAAACCCTAATTCTACCAATTTTAAGTTTATTAGAAAAATATTAAGATTTAAACCTAAATTAAAACTAAAATCAATTAATGATGTTTATTTACAAAAATAACATTAAATAAAAATATTTATTTTTTATCTTTTTCTGATTTTATATTGTTTTTTATGTTTTTTATGGAAAAAATTAAATTAAAGAAACTAATTAAAAAAATAATTGAATCAAAATAAAAAAGTAAAAAATTATAAAAGAAACTTGCAAACCTTGGGGGGTTCTGTCCCCAGTTGGAGGTATGTCTTAGCAATTTAGGCCCATCTGCTTTAGGCCTTGTGGACTTTTCAGGATGCGTGTAAGTGTGTTGACCAACGAGTATGGTGCTCCTCTGATCAGGGTCGTTGGATTAATCTCAGTAGGCGCGTGGCACGTTTGAGTGGGGAGCATATGGTGGGACCTTGTATTGAATCTGCATAGGATAACGATTAGAAAAGTAATATTGGAAAGGGGTGGGGACCTGGGGCTCGAACCCAGGTCCCAGGGATTACCAGTGATACGCTTTACCAATTTCTCCACATGCGCCTTTTGGTTATTATATGGAAAACAAATAATATAAGATAAAATAAGCGTCAGTGCCCCTTTTAGAGCGAAAATTCAAACCCTCCAATATTCGTGGCCTTACACCTCACTGTCTTCTTCCTCGTTTCGTTCTTTTCCTGAAAATACAAAAGGGTTAGCGGGGGTTTTAAACCCCCCCAAATATGCCATATCCAATAATAGAGATTAAGCCCTCTCTGAGTATAAATTAGGCGCGAGGGTGTTATTCAGATCGTCCAAACACGCTGAGTATGGTCATGGTATCATGGTGATCTAATTTTACAGCGTTTAGAAACGCCCAATTCAAAGCTTGAAAAACCCTAGCCTGTATCAATGGTGGAATCGCGTATAGTACATAAAAATTCAATTAAAACATGGGGTTAGCTTCAGAATACATCCATTAGTATGAATCCATCAAAGAAATGCCATGAAAATGCTTAAATATTAAGACACGATTATGCATATAATTGAAAACAGTTTGAACTCCCTATACCAATTCTGGGCGTGTAAGGGTTGGAAAATTATCCAGTTAGCTTCAGTAATGCACGAGGAAGCTTTTGCAATTGATCTTTTGCTCTGAATAGTGCTGGAACCTTGCTTTCAGTTTTCAATTTTTGGCAAAAAAATTCAAGTTTGGCTATGGAGGTATGGCGCAGCTGGGAGGTCCTGGGCACGAGGGTTTGCATCCATATATGTATGTGAGTGATTAGGGTTGAGAATTTGAGCCAAAGAATCCATGAATTGATGATAAGATATTTGATTTTCCATGCATTAGTTTTCAAATATTTTTCATGCAAACTTAGTTCCAATCATGGCCAATTAACAAGATTCTTTCCAAATCTGATTATACACAAAATCTTGAGATTATTTCATGCACAAAAAGATTCAAAAAATTAGGTTTAGTATTTTTCACCTATTTATTTTAATTAAATGAATTATTAATGATTAAAAATCCAAATAAATAAATAAAAATGATAAAAAACTTCCCTTTGGGCCAAATGGTCGTGCACATGCCTTGGATGATGAATTGTGGAAGAAAAAGAGGCCCATTAGCAATTTTAGGTCATTTGAAACAATGTTGACTTTTCAAAATATCCAAACATTTCCCAACTTCCACAAGGCATAACTTGCTCCATTTTTAAGCTTTGCTCATGTTCTTGGACATTTTGGAAAGGTCTTTGAGTCCTATAACCAATGCCTTTGGTCCCATGTCATTTTGATTTACCAATATCAAGTTATGGCCCTTGACTTAAAGTCCCTTTTTGTTGACTTTTGAAAATGACCTATAATGTTGAAATTGATAACTTTTTGTGAGAGCATTTCTTGGACTTGAAGTATGAAAAGGAGTTGTAGGAAATGTCTTTATCTTCAAAATGAGCTTTGGATGGAATTTTTCTGATAATCCATGTGAAAGTTATGCCCTAGTCAAGTTAAAGTTGACTTTTTCAACTGTCCAAATATGGAAACTTTTGCATCTTGATGATTTTTGAGCCAAACTTTGAGAATCATGATCAAGCATTGATCAAATGATGTTTGTAGCTTCAAAATGAGATGTTGACCAAAAATTTGAACTTTTGACTATCAAATGACCATTTTGCCCCTACAGTTGACTGTAGTGCAATTAGGGTTTTTGACTGTGTAATTTTGTGCTGTAAGTCTTGAAACTTGGTATGAGGATGCTTGACCATGTTTATAGGCATGTGGGACTTGATTGGACCCTTGAAAACTTCATTTTCTTTGTCAGAATCAAAACCCTAATTTTTGACTGTTAGGAGGCCCTTGAACTGTGCAACCCTTGGGGAATTTTGAAGCTTTGACTTTGAAAATTTTGGATAATATGGGAGGGCAAATTTTGGGGTACAACAATTGCCCCTGTTCAATCTTCTTAGACCTGAGGATGCAGATTGGCTGACGTGCCTTTCGTAATTCGAAGGTGGAAGATGATTGAACACTAGAGTGCCCAGAAATTTGCGCTCACATAGTAGTGTGATGGGGTGAATGGGCTTATAGATGCCATTTGGAGATTGATGGATAGGATGATGGTCTTATAGATGCCATGCTGAGAGATGGTGGAAGGTGGATGGGCTTATAGATGCCATCTGGATGTTGATCGCGTAAGAGATTCCTTAGCGAGAGCTTGCGTACCTGCAAAAGAAAATGATTACCTGACCTGTTGCAGGAGCTGGTCTTCAGATTCTTTGTATAGATGTGTCCTGACTGGTTACAGGAGCTGGATCTGGATCTTCAAAAGGTGATGAATGAACCAGGGATGGTTACTACCTCAACAGGAACGCTGAGAAAACCTTGGATGATTACTACCTCCACAGTATCGGGGAGAGAACCATAGGCGACTACAACCTCAACAACAATCATTGAGAGAATCTTGGGCAATTTCTACCTCAACAGCAATCGTTGAGCGAATCTGGGGATGATTACTACCTCCGCAGTATCGGGGAGAGAACCATAGGCGACTACAACCTCAACAGCAATCATTGAGAGAATCTTGGGCGACTTCAACTTCAACAGTATCATTGAGCGAATCTGGGGATGATTACTACCTCCGCAGTATCGGGGAGAGAACCATAAGCGACTACAACCTCAACAACAATCATTGAGAGAATCTTAGACGACTTCAATTCAACAGTAACGCTGAGCGAATCTGGGGATGATTACTACCTCCGCAGTATCGGGGAGAGAACCATAGGCGACTACAACCTCAACAACAATCATTGAGAGAATCTTGGATAACTTCTACTGAGTCTTTATCAGAAAAATCTGTTTGGGGTCGATTTAACTGGACTAGAGAAGGCCTTGGACTGGATAAGAAACAGAAAATCTTAGGGTCGATTAACTGAACCGGTCTAGGTCTTGAAATGTCTTCAACTGGGTAAGAAATAGGGAGATCTTAGGGTCGATCTGACTGAACCAGAGAAGGCCTTTGACTGGATAAGAAACAGAGAAATCTTTGGAGTCGATTTAACTGAACCGGTCTAGGTCTTGAACATAGCTGAGAACTTAACTGACCCTTTCCTGAAAGGTAAAAGTTAGTCCTATGCAATGCATGATATGGATCAAGCAATGATGTTCTCAACATAAATGAGTTTTATAAGATATGATGCGTATATGCATGCTATAATGTATGGAATATGTGTTTTTTCGTCTAGGAAAGTAAATCCTTGACGGGTGCCGGGAAGTCACTCCTGGGCTGATGTTGAAGAATTAGATCTTTGCTTCCGCTGGGGATGATAATTGCAAGAATACTGGTAGGAGAAGATAACTCCGTTGGGGAAGAAACTTGGCGAATGGATTACTCTGCGGGGAGAAAAGTACTCTAGCGATCTTGCTGGGAAGCAATACTCTGTGGGGAGAGAGGTACTTCGCTGAGTTGTTGATAATAGCTTGCTGGGGATACCCTTGTTGTGTGGGAAGTGTTAATAGACTTTGCTGGGGATACGAAGACTTCGTCGAGGACGATCTTTCCGTGGCTTTCGGCTGAGGATAACCCAGTTATATCCTGGTAAGGAAATAACTCTTTGAATAAAGCCGGGAGACGCGTTCGGGCTCTGCGCGGATAAGCTTCCAGAATCTACTGGGGATAAGCTTCCTGCTTGGGGAGATGGATCCCAATTTTCCTGGGGAACTAGATTGGACTCTCCTGGGGGAAATTTTGAGATATACTGGAAGTAACTCCACTGAATCTTTGATATACCGCCGGGGAACAATCTTTAGACCAAGACTGCCGGGGATACTTGTTAAGAATATATATGCTGCTGGGGAATATTGGGATCTGCTGGAGGATACCCAACTTCCTTAAGGTTGATAATAGCTTTGCTTGAGGAGAGTGTACTGATGTGCTGGCTCACTCTCTGGGGAATTAGGATGTACTGGTTATGTTCTTCAGCTGAACCTACCTTGATACCTTGGAGGATAGAACAATTAGATTGCTTAGACAACTCTTTATTGCCCCTGTTTCTAATGTTACCTGTGATTAATCCTTTGTTTCGTATGCAAATATTCATGAGTTAGCAAATTATTGTCAATGCATATATCACAAATTGAACCTTGGACGTTCTTCGCAAAACAAAACAGAAAAGGAAAACAATTGGCAATTTTAACTGAAAAGTGTATTTTTATTGATTTTAAATTTGCCCGTAAATAGGCGTTTTTTGTACAAGGGGCTGTCGTCCTAGTAAGAGGACGCCGCCGAACAAAAGAGTTTATACAAATTTTGTATAAGAGAAAATAAAACAGCTGTGTGAAATGAATGATCCCACTGGGTTTCAACTCCGCTATTGCCTTTATATCTCCGAGCGTCTCATCACTTGATGACCTTAGTTGAAGATGAAGCTGACTGATCGATGCCGTCTGAACTTGATGTAGATACCGGATTCTGGATGCAAAGTGATCCAATGAGACGTAGTATTACGCTTTATCCCTAACTTTTGCCTGGACCGCCCTTTCGGGTTTTCAGTCCACCGGGATACCCATTTTTGCCCAAGCCACCTTTTCAGGTTTTCGACTTGCCGGGTGTACAGATTTTTTTTCATTTCATCCCTTCATTTTTCCTGAACCCTTTTGGTTCGCCAGGAAGCCCTAATTTTTGCCTAGGCATGTCAGCCTAGCGGGTCTTTTTCATGCGTAGTATCTTTTTACTATGTCTGCATTGGCGGGGTGAGGAAGGTCGTCACCATCCATGTTGGTTAGAATCATGGCTCCACCTGAGAACACATGTTTAACCACAAATGGCCCTTCGTACGTAGGGGTCCATTTGCCCCTTGGATCACTCTGAGGAAGAATGATACGCTTGATTACCAGATCCCCAACTTGATACTCTTGTGGTCTGACCTTTTTGTTAAATGCTCTGATCATCCGTTTTTGGTACGTCTGACCATGGCAGATAGCAGCAAGTCTCTTTTCATCAATAAGGTTTAGCTGATCAAGTCGTGTCTGGATCCAATCATCTTCATTCAGATCTGCATCCTTCATTATCCGGAGAGAGGGTATTTGCACTTCGATCGGTAAGACTGCTTCTATACCATAAACCAAGGAGAAAGGAGTTGCCCCGGTTGACGTCCTGGCTGAGGTACGGTACCCATGTAGAGCGAATGGTAACATCTCGTGCCAATCTTTATAAGTCACTGTCATCTTCTGCACGATTTTCTTAATATTCTTATTTGCTGCCTCTACAGCCCCATTCATCTTCGGTCTGTAAGGAGAAGAATTATGGTGCTGTATCTTAAACTGCTCGCAGAGTTCAGCGATCATCTTGTTATTAAGATTGGTACCGTTGTCTGTAATAATTCTTTCAGGGACGCCGTATCGACAGATCAGATTATGCCGAATGAACCGTGCCACAACAGTCTTGGTTACCGTAGCGTAGGAAGCTGCTTCAACCCACTTTGTAAAGTAATCAATTGCCACTAGGATGAAGCGATGCCCGTTAGATGCTGTAGGTTTAATCTCATCGGTTGACGTCCTGGCTGAGGTACGGTACCCATGTAGAGCGAATGGTAACATCTCGTGCCAATCTTTATAAGTCACTGTCATCTTCTGCACGATTTTCTTAATATTCTTATTTGCTGCCTCTACAGCCCCATTCATCTTCGGTCTGTAAGGAGAAGAATTATGGTGCTGTATCTTAAACTGCTCGCAGAGTTCAGCGATCATCTTGTTATTAAGATTGGTACCGTTGTCTGTAATAATTCTTTCAGGGACGCCATATCGACAGATCAGATTATGCCGAATGAACCGTGCCACAACAGTCTTGGTTACCGTAGCGTAGGAAGCTGCTTCAACCCACTTTGTAAAGTAATCAATTGCCACTAGGATGAAGCGATGCCCGTTAGATGCTGTAGGTTTAATCTCATCGATCATGTCTATGCCCCACATTGCAAACGGCCAAGGCGCAGTCAGAACATTCAGAGGAACTGGAGGAACATGCACCTTGTCTGCATAGATCTGGCATTTATGGCAAGTCCGGGAATGTTGATAGCAGTCAGCTTTCATTGTGGACCAGAAATACCCTGCCCGAAGGATCTTCTTAGCCATAGTGTGCCCACTGGAATGTGTACCAAAGGTCCCTTCATGTAGCTCTTCCATGATCCTTTCTGCTTCAGTCTTGTCCATACAACGCAGCAAGGTCGAATCATGGTTTCGCTTGTACAAGATGCCGTTGCTAAGGAAGAACTTTGCTGCGAACCTTCTCAGAAACTTTTTATCATTGACAGAGGCACCTTCAGGGTATTCCTGAGCTTCCAAGTATCTCTTCACCTCATGGTACCAAGGCTTCTCAGTCACCAGTTCAGTCTCGAGATCACAACAGTATGCCGGTTCGTCCAGTTTCCAGATGATGATCCGGGGAGCCTCATTGTCCCATTTGACCTTGAACATAGAAGACATTGTAGCTAACGCGTCCGCCAGCTGATTCTCCTCTCTCGGAAAGTGTTCAAAGGTTATCTTTGTGAAGTGGGGGATCAAGGTCAACACACATTCTCTGTAAGGAATAAGGTTCGGATGTTTCGTATCCCACTCTCCTTTGATCTGATTGATCACAAGAGCGGAATCTCCGAAGACACTCAGAAACTTGATCCTTAGGTCGATCGCAGCTTGAAGACCCATGATGCACGCCTCATACTCCGCCATGTTGTTGGTACAGTTGAAACATAGCCGGGCAGTGAGTGGAGTATGGGTGCCTTGAGGAGATATGATTACAGTGCCGATACCGTTACCCAAAGCATTAGAGGCTCCGTCAAACTGCATAGACCATCGGGATCCTTCCTCAGGTCCTTCATCCGGTCCAGGCACTTCACAATCAGTCACAATCATGATGCTCTCGTCCGGAAACTCGAAGTTCATTGACTGATAGTCGTCTACGGCCTGATGTGCCAAGTGGTCTGCCAATACACTTCCTTTGATGGCTTTCTGGGTTGTGTACTGAATGTCGTATTCCGTCAAGATCATCTGCCATCTTGCTATTCTCCCAGACATAGCAGGCTTTTCAAATATGTACTTTATAGGATCCATCTTTGAGATCAACAAGGTAGTGTGAGTCAGCATATACCGTCTCAGCCGGCGAGCAGCCCATACCAAAGCGCAACAAGTTTTCTCAAGCAGTGAGTATCGGGTCTCACAGTCGGTAAGCTTTTTGCTAAGGTAATAAATGGCATGCTCTTTTCGGCCAGACTCGTCATGCTGCCCCAGCACACACCCCATTGAATTGTCAAGTACTGTCAGGTATAGTATCAGAGGTCTCCCTTCAACCGGTGGCATAAGAATGGGCGGTTCTTGGAGATACTCTTTGATTCTGTCAAAAGAAGCCTGACATTCATCATTCCAATGTACTACCTGATCTTTCTTCAGCAGCTTGAAGATTGGCTCACAGGTAGCAGTTAGGTGTGAGATGAACCGAGCGATGTAATTCAGGCGTCCTAAAAAGCCTCTGACCTCTTTCTCTGTCTTAGGAACTGGCATCTCTTGAATAGCTTTAACCTTGGCAGGGTCCACTTGAATACCCTTATCACTTACAACGAAGCCTAGCAACTTTCCAGATCTTACCCCGAAGGTGCACTTGTTCGGGTTCAACCTCAGCTTGTACAACTTCAACCGGTCAAACAATTTCTGCAGATGATCAAGGTGTTCTTCCTCAGTCTGGGACCTTGCAATCATGTCGTCAACATACACTTCTATCTCATGATGGATCATATCATGAAATAAGGCAACCATGGCACGTTGGTAGGTTGCCCCAGCGTTCTTCAGTCCAAAAGGCATGACCTTGTAGCAGAAGGTGCCCCACTGAGTAACAAAGGTAGTCTTCTCCATGTCTTCAGGTGCCATCTTGATCTGATTGTAACCTGAAAAGCCATCCATGAAAGAGAACACCTTATGCTGAGCTGTATTATCAACAAGGACATCAATGTGAGGTAAAGGGAAGTCATCCTTGGGGCTGGCCCTGTTCAGATCCCTGTAGTCAACACACATTCTGACCTTTCCATCTTTCTTTGGTACCGGCACCACATTAGCAACCCACTGAGGGTAAGAAGTCACTGCAAGGAACCCAGCATCAAACTGTTTCATAACCTCGGCTTTGATCTTCTCAGACATCTCTGGACGCATACGACGGACCTTTTGCTTAACCGGAGGGCAGTCTTCTTTAGTAGGCAAATGATGGACCACAATGTCGGTATCCAACCCGGGCATGTCTTCGTAGGACCAGGCAAAGATCTCCAAATAATCATGTAGCATCTTAGTCAACCGTTGCTTCACGCTGAGCTCTAGGTTGGCACCAATCTTACCTCCTTTCTATCTGCCTCAGTACCCAAGTTTATTATTTCCACTGGCTCTTCATGTGGTTGAATTGCCCTCTCTTCCAGAAGTAACAGTCTTGCAAGCTCGCCAGGCACTTCGCAATCATCTTCACCTTCGTCTTCGGCTAAGTTGATCGGATTTTCGAAGTCATAACTGGCAGTAGCAGAGTCGTTACCAATGAGATCCAGAGTGGATTGAAACCTGTATGAGTGAGTGTGTGTAAATACAGCTGTTTTGAAATATATAAAGGAAGGAAAGATAGAAAAGGAGCGTAAGATTTGAAATGCGAGAAAACGTCCAAGATCTTTATTCATGATATATGAAATGACAATTTATATGCCCTCACAAATGAAGCCAACGGTGCCCCGGGTAAGACAACGGGCCATAGAGTTTTAATTGTTTATTACAAATAACAAAACAAAGAAGTTTATTACTGCGTAACAAAAGTAACAGGAGTATGGTCTTTGGCAATCCAATTGGTCAATCCGCCCTCAGTTGTCGGGTAGATCCAGCTATTGAATTCAGCTTCATCCACTTCATTATCCTCCCCAACAACATTCACTCTTGGATTGGTAATGAGCACATGAGGTCTTCTGGTCTTTGCCTTCCGCATAGCTTTCTGACCCTCTGCAGTAAAACCCAATCCAAACTTGTCAGTTTTCTGTGTAAAGTCGGGAAGCCTGCCCCAGTTAGCACATTCACCTTTCTGAACCACAGCCCGGGCATCCTTTAGGGAAGCCATCTTCAAGGGAACATCCTCTTCGACCGCTGTTTTTGCTGCTGCTGAAATTGGAAGTACTTCTTCGAAATGCTGAAAGGGGGTTTCAATAAACTCCCCGTCCATCTCAATATACCTGAAGGAATTCAAATGGCTCACCATATACTCCTCCTCTCCCTGCACAGTGACGATCTTCCCTCTGACAGGGTATTTTAGCTTCTGGTGCAGGGTAGAGGTCACTGCCCCAGCTTTGTGGATCCAAGGTCGACCCAGTAGACAAGAATACGATGGACGGATATCCATCACATAGAAAGTAGAGTCGAATACTTGAGAGCCCACACGAATAGGAATGTCAACCTCTCCATGAACCATCCTCTTGGAACCGTCAAAGGCTCTGACGATGATATTGCTAGGCTTCAGCTCTAGGCCCTCACAATCCAAACGGTCTAAAGCTTTCTTGGGTAGAAAATTCAAGGAAGAACCAGTGTCCACCAACACGTGCACAAGAGTAGTGCCCCTGCATTCAATAGAGACATGCAGGGCATCATTGTGGTCCCTTCCCTTGGCAGTAAGGTCAGCATCTGAGAAACCCAAACCATTTTCCGCTGTCAGATTTGCTACACAATCAGTGAACTGAACTGCAGATGTCTCCTGTGGCACATGGGCCGTCTTGAGGAATGAAATCAGAGCCTTAGCATGGGCCTCTGAGCACAGTAGCAAGGAGAGCATGGAGATTTTGGAGGGTGTATGCCCCAGCTGCTCGACAACATTAAAATCACTTTTCTTGATTATTTTTAGAATCTCCTCCATCTCATGTTGGGAGGCCTCAGCAGTTACATGTGTTGGTGCCTCCATCCGGGCAGGCTCATCTTCAATCCCTTTGCCCCGAGCATTAGACGACTCGGAAGCAGGGGGAACAACTTGATCAGAAACAGGAACAGGTACACTTGTGGGTGTTATAGTAAGGGGTCTTCGAATAGCGGGCAATGCAATGTCAGGCGAGAAGAGCCTGCCACTGCGGGTAACCTTTGCTGGACCAGTGATATTGTTGATACTGGTGCCAGTGTTGAACTCTTATTTGATTCCATTCACATACACATCTGCCCCATAGTGCCAGGGGATAGCCTTATCAGATTCGTAGGGGAGAGGCCCCGGAACAGTAATAACAACAGGTGCGACAGTCATGATTTGAACAGGCTTCCTCGGGAGAGCCTTGATTGGATTATTAAAGATGGTAACAACAGAAATTTCTTCTACCGGAATCAGTTGAACAGCGAACTTCTTGAACAGAATCTCCTTGCTGTCCATTAGGCTTTGGATGCCCAACTTCAGCAAAGGACAACCAGATAGGGAAACGGCACAGAACAGGCAACCCTCACTGCAACCCGGAAATAAACCGGCCAGCAGTAGGTTCCTCTTGACAGTCTTCAAAGGAGTAGCTACATCATCCACAGAAACAGCGTATACATCTTCATCAACCGCATTTACTCCATGCTGGGGCATAGGAGCAGTTACCACATTCGGCCTCTCAGGCGCTTCAAACTGTATCTCTTTTGCGTCGATAAGGTCTTGCACCTTATTCCTTAATGCCCAACAGTCATCAGTGGAATGCCCCGGGCTATCGGAGTGATAAGCACAACGGGCATTTGGATTGTATTTGGGGGAGGCAGTATTCACAACTTTAGGGGCCTCTCTGACAGTCACTAGGTTGGTGGACAGCAACTGCGGCAAGATCTGGGATAGAGTCATGCTCAAACGGGTGAACTCCCTTCTAGGTCTTTCAGCCCTTTGAGGATTGTTTTGCCGAGGAGCGGCGACATGCTTAGCAATCATCACCGCGTTGACAGATTGGCGGTGCTCAGATTTCTCTTGTCTCCTGGAGCCGTATACAGCACTGGCCTCCTTCTTGAAGGGTTTCTTCTCAGAACTAGATGATGCACCCTTCGGAATCTTTCCAGACTTCAACCCAGCCTCAATTCTCTCTCCAGTCAGAATAAGATCAGTAAACCCTGCAGATGAGTTACCGATAAGATGGTTGAAAAATGGCCCAGATAGGGTCCCCAAGAACATGTCTACCAACTCCCGATCAGTCAACGGAGGCTGCACCCTGCCAGCCAGATCCCTCCACTTCTGAGCGTACTCTTTAAAACCTTCACTTGAACCTAACGACATACCCTGGAGTTGGGTACGCGTAGGGGCAAGGTCGGCATTATATTGATACTGCTTATAGAAAGCAGCAGCCAACTCCTCCCAGTTACGAACCTTGGCCCCATCCAGCTGATAGAACCATTCGAGATGAGTCCCTGAAAGACTCTCCTGGAAGAAGTGGATCCACAAGTTCTTATCCACTGAGTACGGTTGAATCTTCCGCACATAGGACCTGAGGTGTAGCTTGGGACAAGACGCCCCGTCATACTTAGTAAAGGATGGTGCTTTGAACTTACGAGGAATGATCACACCAGTAGACAAACCCAAATCTCCAAAATCTAGCCCAGGTACCTGTTGTATCTCCATAACATTCAGCCTGTCCTCCAACTGCTTGTAACGGTCTTCTGCCGGAGGATATTGCTCTTCATCAAAATCAGTCTCGTTGTCGGAGACTACCGGACTAGGACCCTTTCCCTCTTGAGGAGTACCCTTGCCAATAGAAGAACCAGCCTCTTCATTTTGCAGAGTGTTGCCAAATCTTCGGCCCGAGTTGAACAGAACAGTTCTTCTCTTCTTCTTCTTTTCCTTCTTTAGGAGCAGAGCCTTCAGCTCTTCTTGGCCCTGGGCCAAACCCATGATTAGCTCCTGAAATTGCGCATTCTGCGCCTGAAGAGCTTTGATGGACATCTCAGTTGATGACGAGTCGGGGTTCATGATGCTGAAATAAACAGCGAAGAACGGTAAGCGACCTGAAAAGAGGAAAACCTGCTATGCACATGATGAATGGAATGCGTATGATTTATGTTTTCAAAGACAATCGGGAATCAACTTTGTAAACAAAAAGGAACACACTTTATTAGATTCAACTTTGAAACTAAAATTATTCAACAGGTTGCCCTTAGGCGTTACATGAAAGGAAATATTGAAAAGGGAAATAAAACTGTAAAAGAACATTCAGAGCTCCCTATTGATCCCATGGTCTCTTCTTCTCAATACGGATGTAGGCATTCAAGACTCGCTCATTCTCCAACTGCTTTGTCAGCTTCTGGATCTTTAATTCCTGCTCGTTGAATTTTTCCCGGTAAGAATCCCGTTCTTCTCGCAGTTGCGACCAAGACCTCTTTAATGTCTCATAATCAGTAGGTATCTGAGGAGGAAGGACAGTTGGAGGAACACCATCTTTGTCAGGACACTCAAGAATGACGGGTCTGACAGCTTCATACGGCATACCTAACTTTTGAGCACGGATGCGAACCCATTTGTAGTAGGCTTCCATAGGTAAAGAAGTCTTTGGCCCTAACTCCTGTGGGCCAGCTTTATGAACTTTTTCCCAAGCTTTGATGAACCTACGACGCAGCTCGTCACTATCCACCTGAAACTCAAAACTGATGTGAGGCACCAACATCTCATGGGGGCCTGCTCTTCTGGCTCTTCCAAACTGACAGAGCGCTAGACATGGATTGTAAGAGATTCCTCCTTGGGTACCAATCAGAGGAACATTAGGGTATTCCCCGCATCGATCAATAATAGCTATCTCATCCAAACCTCTGCAAGTCCAAATGATGTCTTTATCGGTGAGAGACATTAACCTATGAGCCCAACCTCTTCCTTCTTGGTTCTTCAGTACGAACTTAGGGAGGTGTGAAATAAACCACCTCACCAACAAAGGGATACAACACCATAGGGTTCCTCGTCTTCGGGTAGTACGAGCATGAAGTTGTTGCAAGATGTCACCCAAGAGAGTGGGCACAGGATTCTGAGACACAAAGATCCTTATGGCAGTGACATTGATGAAGTTGTCAGGATTAGGAAACAAAACTAACCCATAGATTAGGAGAGCCAAGATGTCTTCATATGCCCTAAAGTCCAGGTCATTCCAGAAACTGTTAGCTCTACCAATCAGAAACTTGGCCAAGAAACCCTTAACTCCGCTTCTAGTTACCCAGTTGTCCATTACCTCTTGATGTGTCAAGGGAAGAGCTGCAGCAACATCCTCAAGCCTGAGGGTCTTTTCCCAACCAGTAAAGGGAGTCTGATCCAAGATAGGGATACCAAGAAAATCAGAGAACTCTTCCAGGGTAGGGACCAGCTGGAAGTCTTGAAAGGTGAAGCACTGGTACAGAGGGTCATAGAACTGGGTCAGAACACTCATCAACTGTTGATCCCGCTTTGCAGTGACTAAACTGAGAAGAGAACCATGCCTCTGAATGAAGGAAGTGGTATTTGGAATTCTGCTAACCAACTCTTCAAGCAACTCAGGTGAGTGAACAAAGTTGAACCGGATAGTATTCCTTCGCACAGGCATCATGATATCCTACAAAACAGAGCAAAGGTGAAACCCTCTTGTCTTTGAAATAGTCAGTCCTTATGCAGGATGCATGCAATGTTCATGATGTTATGATGTTATGATAAAGCACACCACAAATAGATACAAAGGCAAACATGGTAAGGCACACAAGTCACACAAGGCAAGCCCTTAAAGTTTAGGCCAGCATGAGGTCTAGGTACTACCCTCTTTCAGTTTGTTGGTTCATACCTGTCCTATCAAAGTAACCGGGTTCTTAGAGGATCCCAATATCATTGACTACCCTCAATCGGACATAACTCCAGCATCGCAATCTTTTCTTGCAGCCAGAACCATCACGAGAGTTTAGCCTCAATGGGCGTAGCATACTGCTACTGTTCTAATGGCCAAGTTGTGTCATTTAAGGTTCTAAGGTCTGTTGGTGCTTAATGACTCCTCAGAATACCCATATTCTCCTCGTTGCAACACAAGGGATATCGGTACAGACCAAGGTGCCACACCAACGTAGCCACTGTTTCACCCGTGTCGGTCTACGCCGGACAGGTCCCTCACAGCTTATGCTACCTAAACAGGGTATCCCCAGATCCGGGTTAGGATCTATGTAACTCCCATGCAATCCACAAATTTAAAGCAGACAAGTCAATATAATTGAAAACACAGTTATGAACTAACCCTAAGGTACACCTCACTTTAAGTTTAAGTCCCCAGCAGAGTCGCCAATTCTGTGATCGGTGGATCTGGAACTGACTGTTTAACGCTGGTTCGCGAAATGTCGCGGAAGCAAGAGTCGCCACCGTCTTTTATTTTCTCCAAATGGAAAGGACAAAAGCACAGAAAAATTCCTTATAGAGATTACTCTCGGTTCGGGAGGTAGATTATAGAAAGGGAAGGTGTTAGCACCCTTTCTATCCATGGTTATCCATGGGCTCTTAGATACTTGCTCATTTGTGTTTTCAAAATTGTTTGTTTGCTTTTCAAGTGTGGGTTTAAAAAGTTTCTTTGAAAATTTCAGTTCGACTCTTGTATCGGTCCTCAAGAGTGTTTGAAAAGTTGCTTTCGAAAGCTTTTTGAAAATGTGTCGGTGTGAAAAGTATTTTTGAATTTGTTTTGAAATTAGAGCAAGTATCTAGAGTCGTCTACCTACCCTAAGGAATTCGTCTGTGTAGATGTCCTTAAAGTAGTGCCATCCCACCATTGAGAGGTAGGTAGCACCACCGTTGGAGGTGTTCGGGTCAATTCGAGGTTCGGGACATGGTGATCACCAGAGCAATGGGAAGACACCTTAGAAGCTACCCTCATGCCAGGTTCCCGGATCATGAGGACTTACTAAGACATCCTCTACTCGACGATCACCTTTCGAAGGCAAGGCAACAGTGAGGCGTACCCTAGGGGTGGTGTGTGATTTGTGTGTCAGATTCATTTGCATTTATCTTGTTCATGTCAAAGTGATCTAAGCGTTCGTTTTTATTTTAGGCCATTCATTCTTGCATGCATTTATTTAACAGTTAAAAGTTTGCGAGAAATGTAAAGTTCTAAACTATTACAAAGGCGCGGGTCCACATCGCCAAAATTTCCAGGACCCGATTTGACAGAAAGTAAATAATTAAAATAAAGTGCGAAAGATTAAAATGTCCGAGTTTACAAGGCTTTGGGAGAGGTACATAAATATTAAAAGAAAAAGAAATAAATAAAATGCGCGAATTGGAATTAAAATTAGAAACGAGGGCGTTGGACCCTTTAATGAAATTAAATTATTATTTACAAATTAATTAAAATTAAGATAAAAGGAGAAATTATTTTTGAGGTTTTCGTATTTATGGTTTTTTAATGAGAATTAAATGAAATTAAAAGATTAACCCTAATTCTAATTGTTTTTAATTTATTAAGAAAAACCTATTAAAATTTAAACCTAAATTAACCTAATTAATTAATGACAATTTGATTTTATGAAACTAAATAATTAATTATTAGTGAAAAGAAAAGAAAAAGGAATAAAATTAATTAAAACCCTAATTCTACCAATTTTAAGTTTATTAGAAAAATATTAAGATTTAAACCTAAATTAAAACTAAAATCAATTAATGATGTTTATTTACAAAAATAACATTAAATAAAAATATTTATTTTTTATCTTTTTCTGATTTTATATTGTTTTTTATGTTTTTTATGGAAAAAATTAAATTAAAGAAACTAATTAAAAAAATAATTGAATCAAAATAAAAAAGTAAAAAATTATAAAAGAAACTTGCAAACCTTGGGGGGTTCTGTCCCCAGTTGGAGGTATGTCTTAGCAATTTAGGCCCATCTGCTTTAGGCCTTGTGGACTTTTCAGGATGCGTGTAAGTGTGTTGACCAACGAGTATGGTGCTCCTCTGATCAGGGTCGTTGGATTAATCTCAGTAGGCGCGTGGCACGTTTGAGTGGGGAGCATATGGTGGGACCTTGTATTGAATCTGCATAGGATAACGATTAGAAAAATAATATTGGAAAGGGGTGGGGACCTGGGGCTCGAACCCAGGTCCCAGGGATTACCAGTGATACGCTTTGCCAATTTCTCCACATGCGCCTTTTGGTTATTATATGGAAAACAAATAATATAAGATAAAATAAGCGTTAGTGCCCCTTTTAGAGCGAAAATTCAAACCCTCCAATCGTGGCCTTACACCTCACTGTCTTCTTCCTCGTTTCGTTCTTTTCCTGAAAATACAAAAGGGTTAGCGGGGGTTTTAAACCCCCCCCCCCCCCAAATATGCCATATCCAATAATAGCGATTAAGCCCTCTCTGAGTATAAATTAGGCGCGAGGGTGTTATTCAGATCGTCCAAACACGCTGAGTATGGTCATGGTATCATGGTGATCCAATTTTACAGCGTTTAGAAACGCCCAATTCAAAGCTTGAAAAACCCTAGCCTGTATCAATGGTGGAATCGCGTATAGTACATAAAAATTCAATTAAAACATGAGGTTAGCTTCAGAATACATCCATTAGTATGAATCCATCAAAGAAATGCCATGAAAATGCTTAAATATTAAGACACGATTATGCATATAATTGAAAACAGTTTGAACTCCCTATACCAATTCTGGGCGTGTAAGGGTTGGAAAATTATCCAGTTAGCTTCAGTAATGCACGAGGAAGCTTTTGCAATTGATCTTTTGCTCTGAATCGTGCTGGAACCTTGCTTTCAGTTTTCAATTTTTGGCAAAAAAATTCAAGTTTGGCTATAGAGGTATGGCGCAGCTGGGAGGTCCTGGGCACGAGGGTTTGCATCCATATATGTATGTGAGTGATTAGGGTTGAGAATTTGAGCCAAAGAATCCATGAATTGATGATAAGATATTTGATTTTCCATGCATTAGTTTTCAAATCTTTTTCATGCAAACTTAGTTCCAATCATGGCCAATTAACAAGATTCTTTCCAAATCTGATTATACACAAAATCTTGAGATTATTTCATGCACAAAAAGATTCAAAAAATTAGGTTTAGTATTTTTCACCTATTTATTTTAATTAAATGAATTATTAATGATTAAAAATCCAAATAAATAAATAAAAATGATAAAAAACTTCCCTTTGGGCCAAATGGTCGTGCACATGCCTTGGATGATGAATTGTGGAAGAAAAAGAGGCCCATTAGCAATTTTAGGTCATTTGAAACAATGTTGACTTTTCAAAATATCCAAACATTTCCCAACTTCCACAAGGCATAACTTGCTCCATTTTTAAGCTTTGCTCATGTTCTTGGACATTTTGGAAAGGTCTTTGAGTCCTATAACCAATGCCTTTGGTCCCATGTCATTTTGATTTACCAATATCAAGTTATGGCCCTTGACTTAAAGTCCCTTTTTGTTGACTTTTGAAAATGACCTATAATGTTGAAATTGATAACTTTTTGTGAGAGAATTTCTTGGACTTGAAGTATGAAAAGGAGTTGTAGGAAATATCTTTATCTTCAAAATGAGATTTGGATGGAATTTTTCTGATAATCCATGTGAAAGTTATGCCCTAGTCAAGTTAAAGTTGACTTTTTCAACTGTCCAAATATGGAAACTTTTGCATCTTGATTATTTTTGAGCCAAACTTTGAGAATCATGATCAAGCATTGATAAAATGATGTTTGTAGCTTCAAAATGAGATGTTGACCAAAAATTTGAACTTTTGACTGTCAAATGACCATTTTGCCCCTACAGTTGACTGTAGTGCAATTAGGGTTTTTGACTGTGTAATTTTGTGCTGTAAGTCTTGAAACTTGGTACGAGGATGCTTGACCATGTTTATAGGCATGTGGAACTTGATTGGACCCTTGAAAACTTCATTTTCTTTGTCAGAATCAAAACCCTAATTTTTGACTGTTAGGAGGCCCTTGAACTGTGCAACCCTTGGGGAATTTTGAAGCTTTGACTTTGAAAATTTTGGATAATATGGGAGGGAAAATTTTGGGGTACAACACGTACCCTAAGAGTGGTGTGTGAATTTGTGTATTGTTTTCAGTTATGTTTGATCTTGATCATGCATTGGGTGAGCTACGCTTTGATTTTTATTTGGGCCATTCATTCTTTCATGTGATTAGCAGTTTAAAGGTGCGGAAATTAAAATGCGGAAAAATAAAGGTCCTACGCTATTACAAGGCGCGGGTCTATACATCGCCAAATTAACAAAGACCCGTTATTTAATAAAATGCGGAAAATAAATAAATTTCCTAATTACTATTACATAGCTTGGGCAATTACATAATATTAAAACGAAAAATAAGAACAAACGCGCGAAAAGAAACTAGAATCGAATGTGCGAGGGCGTTGGACCCTTTAAAGAAATTAAATGAAATTTAAAATTAATTAATTATTCAATAAAGAAAAGAAGTTATTTTTTATGTTTTTTTTGTATTTAATGGAAATAAAGAGAATTAATTAAAAATTAGAAATTAAATAAAACCCTAGTTCTAAGTTATTTTTAATTATTAAAGAAAAAGATTAAAGTTTTAACCTAATTTACCCTAATTAATTAATTACATGATTATTTACAAAATAGTTACTAATTAATAATAATAATGAGAAGAAGAATTTATTTATTAAGAAAAAGATAAAAATGCTAAACCTAACTCCTACCTATTTTAATTATTTAAGAAAAAAATATTAAGATTTTAACCTAATTTTACTAAATTGATTATTAAAAGATTTATTTACAAAAAATATTAATGAAATAAATAAACATATTTTTTTATTTTTTTGATTTTTTTGGTTTTTGTATTATGAAAATTAATTTTGTGAATTAAATAAGAAAACAATTAAAATAAAAAGAAGAAAAGAAAAGGAAATTAGAAAAAGAAATACAAACAATGGGGGTATTCAGACCCAATTTTGGAGGTGTGTTTGAGTAATTTGGCCCATGAATGCAAGGCCCTTTTTGACTTTCTGGAATTGTGTATGGAGTGTTTGACCAGCGTGCATGGTGGACCTCCACCTTCTGACCTTTGGATGAGACTTCCTGGGCGCGTGGCAAGCAAGCAGGTGTGGTTGTATGGTAGAACATTGATGGAACGCTGCGCTGGAACACGTTTTGAAAAAAATTATTGAGATTATGGGGGACCTGGGAATCGAACCCAGGTCCCAGTGCCTGCATGACAACGCACCAACCAGTTGAACTAGCGCGTTTCTTTGTTAGTATAGTAGAATAGAAATAACATATGTGAAAAGCAAGCATTATACTGAAGGACTCAAAAACGCGCTAACATTCAAATCTCCCAATCATGTTCCAACAACTCAGCGTCTTCTTCATTTTTCCCTGTAAATAACATCAAATAGCGGGGGTTTTAAACCCCCACTAAACCAGACCTGCAATAATAGCGATTAGGATATAGTCAAAAAGAAAAAGGGCGCGAGGTGTGAGTTCAATTCGTCAGAATGTCACGAGTTTAATGGTATCAATTTGGTCATCCAATTTTTCCAGATGAAGAAACCCCTAAATCAAAACTTCTGAAACCCTAGAGGACATCCATGGTGAATTCCTATTTAGGCAGCCATTCTTCAATTGAATTGTGCCATTAGCTTCAGAATCATCATGTTAGTATAAATCAATCATTAAAAGACATTAATAATGCATGAAAATGCAAACACGAATATGGAAAATTTCATGAAAAGTGCAATCCGGTTATACCAATTCCTTGAGTATGGAGGGTTGGTTTCGATTGCAAAAGCTTCCTGGTAGTGTCAGGAGTGTATTGGAGTACTTTTCAAGCCTTGGAACGAGCTCTAGCTAGGTTTTCAGTTTCCAATTTTTTGTGAAAAAGGTGCAATGTTGTTCTTGTGTTCTGAGCGCAGCTTCTTGTCTCTAGCCCTAGGTTTCACTTATGCACATGTATATGAATAGAATTAGGTCAAAAAGCCAGCCCAAAATCCATCCATTTATGACTTTGAATATTTGATTTTCCATATCTTTTTTCAAACCTTTTTTCCAGAAACTTGCCTATTTTGGAAGATTTTGTCTCTTGAGAAGGCACACGAAATATTGAGTTCATAATGGGAGAATATGCTGCACAAAAAGATTCAAAAACCTTTGTTTAGTATTTTTCTCATAATTAATTTTAATTAAATGAATTAATAGGATTAAAAATTCAATTAATTAATTAAAAATAAGAAAATAACTCCCTTTTAGCTTAATGGGTCGTGCATGGCATTTGGGTAATGATTCATGGAAGAAATTGAGGCCCATTAGCAATTTTGAGGCATTTGAAGCAAAGTTGAGTTTTCAAAATTCCCAAAAATTTCCCAACTTCCACAACGCATATCTTGCTCAATTTTTAAGCTTTGATCATGTTCTTGGACATTTTGGAAAGGTCTGGTAGTCCTCTAACCAATGTATTTGGTCACATGTCATTTTGATTTACCAATCTCAAGTTATGGTCTTTGACTTAAAGTTCCTTTTTGTTGACTTTTGAAAATGACCTATAATGTTGAGATTGATAACTTTTTGTGAGAGCATTTCTTGGACTTGAAGTGTGAAGATGAGTTGTAGGAAATGTCATTCTCTTCAAAATGAGCTTTGGATGGAATTTTTATGATAAACCATGTGGAAGTTATGCCTTGGTTAATTTGCAGTTGACTTTTTCAACTGTCCAAAAATGGAAACTTTTGCATCTTGAGACTTTATGAGCCATGCCTTGAAAATCATGATCAAGAATTGATCAAATGATGTTTGTGGCTTCAAAATAAGATGTTGACCAAATTTTTTTACTTTTGACTGTCAAATGACCATTTTGCCCCTGCAGTTGACTGTGAAGCATTTAGGGTTTTTGATTGTGCAATTTGATGCTGTGAGTCTTGAAACTTGGCATATGGATGCTTGACAATGTATGTAGGCATGTGGGACTTGATTGGACCCTTGGAAACCTCAACTTCTTTTCCAGAACCAAAACCCTAATTTTGACTGTGTTAGGAGGCAATTGGACTGTGCAACCCTGGAGAGATTTTGAAGCATGATCTTAGCAAACCTTGAAAAATATGGGAGAGCAAATTTTGGGGTACAACACATGTCATACAAAATAAGACAAAGATAAGCCCTAGAAAATCCTTGAAATGGTTAGTATGATATGCCATGTCATGATGTCATGATTATGCTAAGAAATCACAGATATAGCAAGCATAAGTAAATCACATAAGAGATCTTAGGTTTAAGGCTTGCATGGGTTTTAAGGTAGTATTCTCTTGAAGTTGGATTGGTTCAACCTGTCCTATAAATAGTAACCGGGTTCTAAGGGATCTCAATATCACTGATCATTCCCACAAGTTTCGTTCGATAGGCGAATGACTCACAACCAAACAAAACTCAAGAGTCAAATCTCAATGAGTGTAGCATCGAGTATTTGCCGACTTTGGGAATACACCAATGAAAACCATCTCACTATGTCCTAATGACCAAGTTTTTCAATTAAAGGTTCTAAGGTCAGTTGACGCTTCATGACACCACACGTTGGCCCCGTATTCTCCTTGATTAACTCAAGGGCTGCCGGTACCAACCAAAGTGTCGCATCAACATAACCATCACTTTGACCGTATCGTTATACCCCGTACAGTTTCCACGATCTATTGCTACTTACATAAAAGGTTTCCTCAGATCCGGGTGTAGGACCTATAGTAACCCCAAACAGTACCCTTAAAAATAAAGCAAACAAACAGTCAAAGAAGCAAAATGATCTAGACCCTAAGGTAAACCCCACTTTTATTATTTTCCCCAGCAGAGTCGCCCATGCTGTGATACGATGGCAGAACTGACTTTTAATACTGGTTTGGGTTTTTGTTTGCAAATGTCGCGATAAGCAAGAGTCGCCATCGACTTTTCTTTTATACAACAAAGGAAAGGGTGAAAAGAACAGAAAAGACCTTTTCTGAGATTTTCTGAGTAAGGGGGGTAGATTATGGAAATGGAAGGTGTTAGCACCCCTTCCATCCGTGGTTTTCCACGGGCTCTTAGGTACTCGCTCATTTTTGAAAACTGTTTGTGTTTGTGTGTTTTGAAAGATTTTTGTTTGCTTTATGGTAACTCTTGTATCAGTCCTCAAGAGTGTGATAAAGCGTTTTTGAAAATAGTTTTTGAAAAGTGTGTAGGTGTGAAAAATTCAGATTTGAGCAAGTACTTAAGAACAGTCTACCTACTCGAAAAAGGATGTTCTTTTCCTCCTTTCCTTTAGATAGTGCTATCCTACTATTAGTGAGTAGGTAGCCCTATCGTTGGATGTTGAGGGACTATGGTCATCGAAGGCAACATGTAAGGATATCTTAGCATTCGAAGGGATGGTCATCATATAAGCAACATCGAGGGCAAGATCATTTCTCGTAGGCAACTCGAGGGACATTAGGGACCATGATCTTCTTGATGACTTTAGTATCGAGGGTCTTTGCTAATATATCCCTACATTCGAGGGACATGGACATTATTTTCCGAGGCAACCAAGTGAGGTATACCCTAAGGGTGCAAGTGTGAGGAATGTGTTCAATTTTCAGATATTTATCTTATGTTAGTGATCTAAGAATTTATTTGATTAATCTTGTCATGCACACCTATTTACTAGCAATTATATACAAGCATATAAGAAATATAAGCTATTACAAGGCTTCGGGACAGTTACATAAAAAAAAGGTGCAAAAATAAAGTGTGAAATTTTAAATCTAAGCTATTACATCCCATAATCAGTTACATTATTATATAAAATGCGAGAATAAAAATAATGCCTGCGAAATGAAATATTAAGTCTAAAAACCTAGTGAATAAAAATAAACAACAAGAAAATCTTTTTTTTGCTTTTTTTGCTAAGAGAATGATTAATGCTAAATTTATTTTTAATTAAGAAAATAAAAGTTGAATGAAATGAATCCTAATTCTAATATTTTTGATATTTTTTGTTAAGAAAATAATTTAAATTAAAGAACCTAAGTCTAATTTGATTTTAAATTGATAAAATTGCATTAAAATAATTAGTTAATTAATTTATAATTTTAGAAAGAAACTAATCCTAATAATTTTTTTTTAAAATTTTTTATGATTTGTTACAAAAAGATTTGGAAAATAATAAACACAATAAAAAAAGTGAGAAAATAAACAAAAAACATGGCCCTCGTCAGAAACAGAAATGGGGGTGTGCCAAAATCAAAAGCGCTAGGCCCAATCTAGGGGGAGCCTATAAGCTATATTGGGTTTCAGTGAAGAGCTTATTTGATGGCTCATGGTGCACCTGCATGTGAGACCTTAAGATCTAGATCAATCAAGATCCAATGGTGATGATCTGGAGGCGCATGCTGGACTAGCGTATCTAACATGTACTGAATCTGCAGTTGACAATGTTAGAAAAATAAAATGTTGGACCTGGGACTCTAACCCAGGTCCTCCCCTTCACATACACGCTTCCCCGCCAACTAAACTAACATGCCATTCGTTTATACATGTCAAACAATAATAATATATTTGAAGTTTCCAGAAATTATTTAAAACAAAAAGGAAAACAATGCATATTCAAACTACCCGATGAGGGACTGCCACACATTGTCTTCTTCCTCCCTCCGTCGTCTTAGATTATAATACCTATAGTGACAGTTTTGGTGTGTCACTATAACACCTACAACATGTAAAACTCATAATACGCAACAAATATGAATTTTGAGGCCATGGATTGATTGGTCTCATCCTCCTGAGCAAGATGGCGTCCTTAGTTTGGGATAATTTTGGCCATTGTGAAAAATCCCAATTTAGAGGTTCGAACCCTAACAATGATGGAATGTCATTCTTGTACCCAAGCTTCAATTGGACAATTCAGAAACCTTCTATGTATCCATACAAACACAAATATGCAATTAAAATTGATTAATAACGCAAGAATATAAGAACACGAAGTTAAAAAAATATGGTAAACCGTGACTTATAGGAAGCGTTTTGTTGTGTTCCAAGGCTTGGTAACGGTTGGAAAAGCTTCAAGGGATATCCAGGAATGGATTAGGATCCTTGTCTGGGATTAAAACAGGATGGAGACTGAAATTCGAATTTGACAAATTTGGTGTTTTTTTGCAAAATTTTCAAAGATTCCCCAGGCTATGTGTGCATGTTTGGAGCTGGGCAATGGCTTGTTTATATAGAGAGTAGTGAGGAGACAAAGAAACAAAGGCAATAACCACCATGATTATGTGGTTTCAAACCCATGAATGAAAAGTTGTAACTTTGGCCAAAAGCATGGGATTTTGTCCATTTTTCAAATTTGCATGAATGTAGACATGCTGGTCTTGCTGCACAGAAAATTTGGGGCCTCTCCATGCATCAAACCAAGCCCAAATGATAACGGCCCATATATTTTGCAATAATTTTGATTTATTTGATTTTTAATTAAATAAAATTAATATAAAATGAAAATAAAATTAAGACTGTGCAAAAATGGTTTTAGGGGTCCTCTATAATCTTAGGAAGATGTTTGAAGTCCAAGAAAATGAGCCATTGCCTTAAAAGCACAAATTTCCTTAATGCACATTTCTCGAAATTTCCCAAATTTTCCCAACTTGGGAAAGCCATAACTTTCCAAATTTTTATCTCATGATGATGATGTTTGACTTTTTGTAAATCCCAAGATGTCTACTTCAATCCCTATTTTTATCAATTTTGCATTTGAAGATGTTATCTTGATGTTAAAGGTCTTGGAAGAAACTGGCTTTTATTGACTTTCTAAAAATGACCTGTAATGTATGAATTTGTATATTTCAAATGGTGCATTTATTGATCTTGGGGGATGAAGATAAGTTGTAGGTAATTGAATTCTCTTCAAAATGAGCTTTGGTTGTAAGATTTATAATAAAGTATGAGAAAGTTATGCTTGGTCAAAGTTCAGTTGACTTTTCCTATAGAAACCCTAATTTGGCACTTTTGACTTTTGATGGGTTATGAGCATTTCTTGAGGAATTATGATCAACCCTTGATCAAATGATGGATATCACTTCAAAATGTTGATTTTGACCAAAAATCTTGAAGTTTGACTGTACATGGGCCACATTTGACTTTTGACCTAGCACAGTTGATTTTCCAATACTTGAGCAATTGATTGAGCAAACTTGTTGTTCAAGGCATAAAATTTGGCATGGATGATCTTGAGGACATATTAGGACAATGGAGAACATTTGGGATCCTTGGAGCTCAACCATCTTTATGAAAATTGAAACCCTAGTTGGGGGTTCATTGGCTTAGGAGGAGAATTTATCTGGTCAATTCTTAGTCATCCTAGGGAAAATTGGGGCCCTCAATGGGCATGTGTTGAATAAAATGAGAGGGAAATTTTTTGGGTATAACAGGTATGCCCTGGAGAATTCGCATGATACTCACACCTTGCATTTTCATCATATTTTGGTGGGAGTGCCCCAATTGGAGGAACAAGTGGCTTCAGCTCCACCAAGGATGCCTTGAGTAAATGTTGTAGCAGCTGATTTTGCGGTATGGGAAGTGGATCAAATCTACTAGGTGATAGATTTTTTCTTTTACTTTGTCGGGCATGTCCGTTATGTTGATAGGGTTGTTGTAGTTGCTATTGAGGCGGGGGAACTTCCCGTGGTGGTTGAATCTGTGGCGTTGAATAGGTATGCGGCTGGGCTGGCGAAGGGTTATGTGATACGATGGGAAGAACTAACTATTTTTTGCGTTTTATTTTTGCAAAATGTCGCGGTAAGCAAGAGTCTCCACCGACTTTTATTTTATCCAACAAGGAAAGGAAAAAGCACAGAAAAATTCCTTTTTCGAGATTATCTCTGAGTGCGGGGGGTAGATTATAGAAAGGGAAGGTATTAGCACTCTTTCTATCTGTGGTTATCCACGGGCTCTTAGGTACTTGCTCATCATTTTTAAAATTGTTTTATTTGTGCTTGTGGGTTTTGAAAAGTTTTTTGTTTTAAACTTCGATTTAACTCTTGCTTCTGTCCTCAAGAGTGTAATGAAGTGTTTTGAAAACTTGTTTGTAAAAGTGTAAGTGCGAAAGAGTTTTGTTTTGAAAGAGCAAATATCTAAGGGCTAATCTACCTACTCGAAAAAGGAATCGTTCTATGCTAATTTACTTTAGACAATGCTATCCCACTATTAGCGAGTAGGTAGCACCGTCGTTGGAGTTTGAGGGTCAATTTGAATGAGGGACATACGGTCACCAAAGCAATGTTAGGACGCCTTAGCAGTAACCCTAATGTCTTAGATCATTTATTCGAGGTAACAATATCCGAGGCAACCATTTCAAGGTAACTATGATCTTTTAGACAAGAGGGCGACCTCTAAAACAACCTATACTCAATGACCGTGTACGAAGGCAACCAAGTGGGGTGTAACCTAGGAGTGCGCATGTGCGAGTGCATCGTTTTCAATTATTTTTATCTTTGCACATGTTAAGGGTGATCTAATTTGATTTTAAGATTAAGCATTCAGTCTTGTCATGCAAACCCTATTATCAAACATCTAACATTTATAATTTGCAGAATTAAAATGCGGAAATTAAAACTATTTATTACAAGGCGTCGGGTATTTACATCTCCAAAAGCAACCATTTGAAAATAAAATAAAGCGTTGACATAATTAAATGTCCTAATTAATTATTACATACCATAAGCAGATACATTAATTGGATAAAGAAAATAAAGCGCGACGCGAAATTAAATCGAAGGCGAAATTAGGGTTTTGACACTTTTTTAAAAGAACATGTTTTTTTGGTTGTTTTTATTTTAAGAAAAAGAAATTAAATCCTAAATTAAAATACTAAATTAATTATTTAAAATAAATTAATGGAAAAAATAATTAATGACATATTTTTTTGGAGTTTTTGTTAATTCAAGAAAGAAATTAAAAGTAATTAAATTATGATTAAAACCTAATGATTTCTAATTGATTTTATTTATTAACAAAAATAAATTAAAGTTTCCTAGAATTAAAAACCTAATTAATTAATTAAAATTTATTAAAGAAAAAATAAAATTCTTAATTAAAAAGTATTTTGGTGATTTTGATAAAAAAAGAAAACATGTGATTGGTTAGAAAATTAATTAAATAAAAATAAAGTAATTAAATAAAATAAACTATTAAATAAAATATATGAGGAAGAGAGAGTGGGCCTGAAATCTAGAGGTGTTGAAAGCAATTTTTTGCTGGCCCATTTGACTTTTTCTGATCCAGTGCTCCTGCATTGACTGGCTTATGATGCGCCTTCCCAGCTTGACCACCAGATCTGGCTATTTGGCCATCTGGCGTATTGATTAGTGAGGGAGTATGGTGAACTATGGACTTTCCTGCACACTGGATCTCCTGAAAAATAAGAAGAAAATGCAAATTGCTGGAGGCAGGGATCGAACCCCTGACCTCCAGCCTTTGGGTCTCTAAGCGCTTATGTGGCCACCACTGCACCATATTGCTTTGTTTGTTATACTAATATAATGCAATAATAATATATAGAACAAAATCAATGGCCAGGAAAAATAAAAAAAACGCGTGCAATTTTTGAATGGCCCAATGGGAAGACGACACAGCTTCGTCCCTGTCCTCCCAGAACTGTAATTTTACCTACGGATTTTTATCCGCAGCTAAAAGCGCAGCTTCAATCCAAAATTCTCCCCATGCTATGTGAAATTCCTGGTATGTCACAGACTCAGGATGTCTAATGAAATGTTAAGACATCTGATCTGACACTAAGCGCTGTACAGGTAGAATAGACTGTACTTTTGATATCAGTTCTACAACAGACACTGAACTATCATACCAGAACCTGCAACACCTTTGACAAATGCAGATTCTGATTTACTGAAGTTCAGAACAGTTAAGGTTAATCATATACATTGATGTCATGAAGAATGCTGAGACATCAAACAAATAACCAATGCAGAAAGTAAATAACGCACATAATTGTTCACCCAGTTCGGTTCAACCAACCTACATCTGGAGGCTTCCAAGCCAGGGATAAAGTTCACTATTAGTAGTATCAATTCAAAGACCCTACAACCAACACACCCGTTGACAGCCTTCTCACTTAATCACTACCCAATGACACTTTTACCTAAGATCCAATCCTAGATATGAGACCCCTCTCACTCCCCCTCAATCACCGCAGTGATAACTTTCTACAGTACATAAACTGTTCAGAAGATACACTTCCATTACACATCTTGATCATGCTTAAAAGCTTCAATCAAGTACAATGCATACATCCTCTAACCTACAGGTTTCAAGGAGTATGGTGACCATCCCACAGCCCGGGTGGTTCACAACAAAACTAGCCCTAAAATATTACATTTTGTCAATACTCGACCTACCTTAAATTAGGTTACAATGCTTCTATTTATAACCCTTTTTACCCAACTGGATTTGGGCCTTCATATGACAGCAATGCAGCTTTAACGACCTGCATAAAGTAAGCAGAAAACTTCTGCTGTAAGTTAGGTCTTCCATCGAGCTTTTCTCCTTATCCTTAGCTTCTGATTGAATCTTCTAGGGCTCCACATATGCCTTCAATTTTCTCTACTTGTTATGCATTCTATTTGGCAGAATATTCTGCATAACTTCAGGAACAGAACTGCATCAGACTTGACAGTTCAGTAGCTTGATGTCTGGTATGATGTTATGACATCTCTTGAGACATGTTGTTCCAGATGTTGATTCAACACAACATGTTTAGGCATTTACAATAGGATTTTCAGGCTGTTCCTATTGTACATTACATTACATTATTTTTGTTACTATTTGTTTTACAAGAAATGAGCCAATCCTAAACGAAGGCACTTACAATCTCCCCCTTTGGCAAATTTTGGCTAAAACAAATACAACAATAAAAGTGTTCAGGATACACACAGAAGGATGTCTTGACATTGATCTTGACATCTTTGGTTGTAACCACACTAACCATTCAGGACCTCTTGAAGCACAGGAGGAATAGGATGCACCTCATTCCCTTTTAGACCACGAACCATTTCTTGTCACTGGTGGTGGAAAAAGAGGACCGTGGGAGATAAACTATCCTTTCAGAGGCATCAGAGAACCTTTAAGGAGTGACCAGAATATCTCCCTTGTAACTCAGAACACAGGTCACAACTGTGTTCATAACTCAGATCACAAGTCACAAAGAAATTCACGCCATTTGAATTTCTGCTGAATTTGTGACAAGTCTTTGTGATTAAAATTTTGAGTAGCTGCTGCAACGAGGACAATGTCAAACCATAACAGTACTCCTTTACTCCTTTCTCCCCCTTTTTGGCCAAAAATTGACAAAGAAAGCCCTCACAAAACCAGATCCAAGAACAGTTTTCCCAGATCCGTACAAACCCCATGATGGTTGTGAGAGAAAAGAATGTGTGACAGGAGGTTATATAAGGAGATAACAGGTTCAAGAAGATGGCAATATAAAATCTTGGTCAAGGATACCTGTTAAAGTTGTTGCATGTTTCAGACTGACTGTGCATGAAATTTAGACGCATTTGTTTGTTTTTGCCAAAAGAACCAGTCCTAATACATGCATAAGTTTAGGTCAAAGCAATTCCTGAATAAAATCAGCCTTTGACCGACTTTTAAGGTTGAATATTCTTTTGGGAAACAGAATACCAAATATAGCTCCTGAATAGCTACAATTACGTGGTGAAGTTATTTTCCACGTATTCTTCTTGATTTCCCCATGGTTGCAATGTCGTTGGTAATGTCATGACACTTACTTAGACATTCTTCAACAACAGCAGCCTTCTTTTTACTTCTCTCAGTTAGGCACAGAGAAGGACACTTTAAACAGCCAGTAGTAAGAGACTAGTAGCATTAAGCATGGCCATCAATCATGCTTTCTTAAGTGTTGCTGAGATCCACCACAATTACTTTCTACCTTCTTCCAGACAGCAAAATAAGGAAGGAGGGAATAAACCAGAAGACTCCAAAATGCTTCACAAGACATCACAGATTAGTTCTAATACACAAAATTTAGATGCCACTTCAATTTCTTCTAGTAAAAGAACCCCTTGAACATATGCTGAATATATCAGATTTCTGATTTACCAGACCAAGTTGTTATTGATAAGACCTGAATCTTCCAAATTGCTCCAAAAATATCAAAACTGCCACTTATAAGATTTTTAAGAATCTCTGAGATTTTCTTCCTAAACCCAGACAGATAACAAGAGCAATTCTTCAATCTCCTGATGTTGAGACATTATTCATGACTTCACTTAGAAGTTCACAATGTCATATTATCAGAACACATAAACATCAGCATACCACCGTCCTCTTCTGACTTCTGATCTTCAGATTAAGTCCAACAATACACATACAAAGTCTCCCTTCAATGTATATTGTAATTGGGGAAAGTGCAACACTCAGTGACTCCCCTTGTTAATGCCAATCAAAACCGTAGCGTGTAAACCAGTAGCACTAGCTCTGAGGTGGTAACTTCAAGCACCCTGAACTAGTCTTAGAACAGTAAGGACATCTCTGATTCATGACTCTCTGGATGGCTGAGAAATCATGTAGCCATAGTCTGAAACCAACCTCCAACCTTCTTAGTGTACTTACAAGCTTTACTAAGATTCAGACTTTCTAGAAGGATTATCCTTTGATCATGTCCTCCTTCTGTATAATATATTTACTAGTAGTTGCTAATACTAGTAAATTCTTCAGACCACAACAGTAGTTATGCATTGTTAAGCATACTACTTTTAAACACAAGTAGAATCTACTTATTCCAAACCAACAATAGAACTGCCACACTAGAATATTAAGATTCACAGTCCCAAGTCTCTGCCACAGACTTCTAACAATAATGATGTTACAGCATGAACCTATCTGCTTGGGTTCTGAAGTTAACATCCAGGGGATTGATGCCCTTTTATATTCCCCATAAGAAAGGTATGATTACTCACCAGAATACTCTTAGAGAGAAATAAACTCTCTACCAAGTTCTGAGAAATAGGTTCAGAATACAGCCTTGCATGCATATTATACAAACACTTAGTCTCCCATCAAAGTGCTTATATATATCTTTATGCAAGATCCTAATGAATACTTAGTCTCTCGTCAAAGTATTCATTATTAGTTAGATTATGCCATCTTCTCAAGGTAGGATAATTATTCTAACAATCTTCTGCTCCATGCATGAAGAACCAACTGGTCCTTACAAGCTTCCTTTGCTGAAGCGGCCCTTCGTTTGAGATGATGTTGCAACATCAGATCTGACATTGATCTCAACCATATGAGCCTGGCTTATACTATGGTTTTGGATGAACATAGCAATCAAAGCACACTTTTCTTACATCCTTTATGATCAGACCCACAACAACCACATAACCATGCAGCAACTAGCATGTATCACCTTCACCTTGTCTGCTGACCCTTGAACAGTACAAAGGAGTTAATTGTACCATACTCCTGTAGACAAGAGCAGACCAAGTTGTTCTATTATGTGAGGACACCACATAAATGAACTTCAAGTAAAAAGAGGATCTTCTCAGGAACCCATGATCTTTTGAAGATAACTCCTCCTTGCTACATACAACTAACAAGTTCATCCTAGGTGATGGGGATGACTTGTCAAAGTGCAGATATCCACCATTTGACTTTGGTCCAGGATGTCAAGACATTTTGTATGACATGTCTTCCAAGATCTTCAGGTTAAGGACTCCCCCTGAAACTCAGCTCAGATCTTTGTAGAGAATTAAGTGAATTCTCCTTCACATGCTGCAGTTTATGTGATTGGTAGACATAACCTGTTCTATTCCTATCTTCCTAGGAAATCACTAAGATCATGAGAAATAAACTCAAGCATCTTATAGACCAAGGTAAGATGAACTCCCTTTCACATCAGCTTGATCATACTACTCCCTCTGAACAAAATGTTATCCAACTTCCCTCTTTATGGATACAGTGTTGAGCTCTTTACTTTAGACACATAGTAAGTACTCTTTATTTGGAATTTGCCACAGGTTTCAAATTAAGAGTCCTTAGTTTGCTTGCTATACAAGTTTCAGGTTGCCACATTCTGTAACTTGTACTAGAAGAAACTTCATTATCAATCATGAGGATGTTCACTAAATCTGGAACTTATCTGTCTTTCCCCAACAACTGATGTCTTCAACAGTTGTGATGTTGTACATCCTTTATCATCACAAGCTTTAGAACTTTTGATTCTGATTTCTACATATTTATCACATAAAGATTCTGCTTCCATCATTTATTCAGTTAGAATTATCTAATCACACTAGAGGATCCTGACTGATTACTTCTTCATGCTTGCTAAGCATATTTACTTGGCTGAAGACACAGAAGTGATGTTCCATCATCCATCACATGAGGGGAAACCTGGAAATCACAGCTTTAAAGTCCTTTTAAGTGCATTTAGCTCAGCACATATACTCCCTTAAACTCACAACTGGAGTAGATGACCTGTTGATCGTGTCCTGATCAATTATTTCAAAACAGATGTCTCCTCTTCCAGATTAGGAGTAGGTTCCAAACATATGTACTCACATTACATGTGTTTAGCACCCAGAACATCTGTTCTTCAACTGGCAGTTGCATGATGTTCTAACATCCTTAAGAACATCAGTTCCATCTCCTTGGAACACATCATCCTTGATAATCTTCAAGGTCTTCAAGCAGCTCATCAACACTAATAATAAAAGCCTTTATGAGTGGACTTGAGGAAATCTCAAGTATCTTTGACATTATTGATAGATTGCAAAATCTGCTTACAAATTCTGTTGAAAATAATAACCCTAGAGTTCTTCTTTCACTTCAGGGGTTGTATCAGAAGCTATGCAGCGGAATAACAGTACTTCACCAGAACTTACACAGTGCTTACTCCATATAGCAAGCATGACACATAAGGATTGAAAATAAATCAATCCTACAAGTTGTTTGCTTCTTCACCAAGCAACTTTCTAGGCCCAACTCTACAACCCTGTTAAAAGAAAGCTTTATAAACACATATGATGCCTTATCAATATCTTCACTCCCGCATGAAGGTTTTGATAATATTCTTCTCTGTGCTGAATACAGGTTGAACAATGCACTCCAAAATCTTCACTCCCGCATGAGGTCTTTGAATTTGTTCAAACACTTTCATCTTCCTTCAACATAGCTGATCTAGTTTCTCCCAAATTGGTCCATCCTCCACTCCTAGGGACCAAACAATATGAACACTACTGGTTCAAACAATATTCTACCTTGTACACAACCGGAAAGTATCCCCCATGGATCTCATCCAGAGACAGACAGGATGCCTGCTCTGATACCAATTGAAATTCCTGGTATGTCACAGACTCAGGATGTCTAATGAAATGTTAAGACATCTGATCTGACACTAAGCGCTGTACAGGTAGAATAGACTGTACTTTTGATATCAGTTCTACAACAGACACTGAACTATCATACCAGAACCTGCAACACCTTTGACAAATGCAGATTCTGATTTACTGAAGTTCAGAACAGTTAAGGTTAATCATATACATTGATGTCATGAAGAATGCTGAGACATCAAACAAATAACCAATGCAGAAAGTAAATAACGCACAGAATTGTTCACCCAGTTCGGTTCAACCAACCTACATCTGGAGGCTTCCAAGCCAGGGATAAAGTTCACTATTAGTAGTATCAATTCAAAGACCCTACAGCCAACACACCCGTTGACAGCCTTCTCACTTAATCACTACCCAATGACACTTTTACCTAAGATCCAATCCTAGATATGAGACCCCTCTCACTCCCCCTCAATCACCGCAGTGATAACTTTCTACAGTACATAAACTGTTCAGAAGATACACTTCCATTACACATCTTGATCATGCTTAAAAGCTTCAATCAAGTACAATGCATACATCCTCTAACCTACAGGTTTCAAGGAGTATGGTGACCATCCCACAGCCCGGGTGGTTCACAACAAAACTAGCCCTAAAATATTACATTTTGTCAATACTCGACCTACCTTAAATTAGGTTACAATGCTTCTATTTATAACCCTTTTTACCCAACTGGATTTGGGCCTTCATATGACAGCAATGCAGCTTTAACGACCTGCATAAAGTAAGCAGAAAACTTCTGCTGTAAGTTAGGTCTTCCATCGAGCTTTTCTCCTTATCCTTAGCTTCTGATTGAATCTTCTAGGGCTCCACATATGCCTTCAATTTTTGCTACTTGTTATGCATTCTATTTGGCAGAATATTCTGCATAACTTCAGGAACAGAACTGCATCAGACTTGACAGTTCAGTAGCTTGATGTCTGGTATGATGTTATGACATCTCTTGAGACATGTTGTTCCAGATGTTGATTCAACACAACATGTTTAGGCATTTACAATAGGATTTTCAGGCTGTTCCTATTGTACATTACATTACATTATTTTTGTTACTATTTGTTTTACAAGAAATGAGCCAATCCTAAACAAAGGCACTTACACTATGAAAATGAGTTCTAAGGCAAGGGTTGAGTTCGTCTCAACCTTCTGGATGCAACCATGTCCTTCATGTGGACTAATTGTACCTGAAACGAAAAAATCCAAAAAAATCCAAGAAACCTTAACTATGGTGGTTCTTGTTACAGATCAGATAAATGAAATTCGTTAATACCAAAAGCTTGCAAATGTTATTGTGATCACAAATATGCAATTATTTTACTCAATGGATGCCAGAATAATGCGAATCGAATTCAAGAATGGGGCGGATCCGTGAGAGACTTACAGCGCTCTAGGAAGCTTGAAAACGTGTGGTTTGGATTGGGTTAGCTTCTGGAGATGGCCAGCAATCGATTGGGATACGTCTCAAGTCTTGAAAATGTCTCTAACCTTGATTTTGATCTCCCACTTTTTTGTGATTTTTGCAACTTTTGTTCTGCCTCTATAACTGCTCTCCCACCCTGATTCTTGTATGCTGCGCTTGCTTATGTATTGTGCATTGTATTAGGGTAACAAACTTTATCCAAATCCTCCTACATTGATGATTGCATATTTGATTTGATCTTCCATTAAAACCTTTTAATTTTGGCTTGAATCCAATCTCTTTGTGCATAATGGCCTTGATACGAATTTGATTGCAAAGCTAGCTGTAATTGGAGCCTAAAACAACCAGAAAATCATTAGTTATCAATGCCTTAGATTTTATGTGATTTTTTTTTGATTTAAAATGAATTAATTCAAATAAAAATAAAATTAAATAATAAAAATGAGATATGGACACATGGCCAAGGCTAGAGCACGTGGGAAATAATGCAAACTCAAAACAAGTGGAAAAGAATGGGCCCATTTGGCAAAATTTGAAGTTTTGGGGATATTTGACTTTTGGCAATTTTGCAAAAAAGTACAACTTCAACAATGCATAACTTCTTCAATTTTGAACTTTTGGAGGTGTTATTTAACTTTTTAGAAAGATTTAGATGTCCTCTAAACAACCATTTTGATATTATCTCATTTTGATATTCCATGCTCAAGTTATAAGCTTTGATAAAAAATGTGTTTTTGTTGACTTTCAAAAATGACCTATAATGTCAAAATTCATAACTTCTTATGAGTGCATATTTTGATCTTGGGGTATGAAGATGGATTGTAGGTAATTGAATCCTCTTCAAAATGAGCTTTTGATGTCCATTTCTCATAAAGTATGAGAAAGTTATGCTTGGTCAAAGTTGAGTTGACTTTTCCTACAAAACCCTAATTTAGCAACTTTTGAATCTTGATGAATTTTGAACAATCTTTGATGAATCATGATCAACCCTTGATAAAATGATGAAATATCCTTCAAAATGAGAATGTTGACAAAAAAATCTTGAAGTTTGACTGTATTTGGGTCACAATTGACTTTTGCCCTAGCACAGTCGATTTCTGGACCTTTGAGCAGTTGACTGAGCAAACTTCCTCTGCAAGGCTTGAAATTTGACATGGATGATCTTGAGAACATATTAGGACATTGGGGAGTACTTGAGGGCATTTGGAATCAAGGATTTTTATGCAACACAAAACCCTAATTTGGGGTAGACTGCCTTAGGAGAGAGCTTGTCTGACCAACCCTTGAGCATCCTTGAGTAACTTGGAGATTTTTCTTGCAATGTTTTGAGAAATATGGGAGGGAAAATTTTGGGGTACAACAGGTTACCTTAATTACTTAGTAATAATTGCATGATCAAGTTCATTTAAGTCTTCAAATGACAGACCTCCTCCTTCAACAGTTTTTGGCCTCTTTTGAGTTCTTCCACGACTTCTTAAGACATGCTTTGAGTTTGCTTGCGGGTATTGAGAATCTTGCTAGCTGGATCATAGTTGGATAAGGGTGGAAGCGTAAATGATTTTGTGAAGATGTATGGAAATGTAAATGCATGAAAATGCTTGGGTATGCAAAAATGTTTCATGGATATGCAATGCGACATAGTCGTAATATGATGATAGACGTAGGGGTACTCTATACAAGTTTAAAGATGATATCCTACTCTGAATTAGAAATTGAGACATGCATGGACTCCTTATGCATGAAGATGATAATAGCCATAGATTTGATGATACCATACATTTTCTTAGATATTTAGATAGATAGGAATTCCCTAAGGATTATGGCCAATGAAAAACGACGAGGAGTCCTACAGGACATGGATGATGATAAAGAAGGAAGCCCTACGGGCTAGAGATAGTAGTGGGTGAAGGGATAACCTTTGCGAGTTTATAGATTGTAATGGGATTTGTGAAAGGTATCCTTAGAAGGTAGGTTCTTAGTATTGGCCTATGGATATTCTATCCTCCCCATAAGGTGGCTTCCTTAAGGGTATCATGAATGACACTAGAGGGAAATGCACAAGGGCCTCCCTTAAGCGGAGTTCCTTTATAGACCGAAACTTTCATCTCTAGGTCATGAAAGATCTCATCACGAGTTCTCGTTTTAAAGGTTGTACAAAGAGTCATAGGTTTCATTTCAAATTCCTACTTCCCAAGAGGATGTCTATCGAGAGGTATTCCTTTCATGGAATTCTACCGACTCTAGGTGAAGTCGTCATATAAACTCATAGGGTTGATGTAACCCCTTGGCTAAAAGACGGACCTTCTTTCTAAGGTTTTTGAGAATAGTTTTGCAAAATTATAAACCCCACCAAAGATATATAAGCACAATGAATAATAAAAAATAAGCAAGAAAAATAACAAATAATTAAACAAGAAATAATAAAATCTAAAAGAAACAAGAAAAAAAATCCTAAAAACCCTAAAATCGAAAGATAAGGCTTCTAAACCTAGGGTTGAGTCCCCAGTAGAGTCTCCAACTGTTGCAATTGGTTTTTAAATCAAAGTCACCACCCTTAATTTTTATCCTAAAGTAAGGGAGTATAAAGGAATAACCCTAAAAAGTTCAGAGATTCTAGGTCTGACTCGGTTCTAGATGAAAGGAAGGTGTTAGGCACCCCTCATTTACCTTATTCACAAGGATATTAGGTTTAGAAGCGCTTTTTAAGAAAATAGGGTTTTAAGTTTTATTAGGGGAGAATGGGTTTTAATATTTTTTAGGGGAAAACGGTTTAAATTTTAAATAGGGGAACTCGCCACAATTTTTGATCGTATGCCTACGTATCCTCTTATGAGGAAACAAAGTCCCATTTCGTAGTTCGCGATTGATTTGTGTTTTTTATGGATTATGAAGATATTTGCATTTATTTTTGAAGATTAATTGTTTGATTTAATTTATTACAAAAATAATTTTACGTTTGTTTGTGTATTTTTTAGACGCATGATAACGAGAAACCGTATCATATAATTACTACATTTTTTTATCAATTTTCATAATACATTAACTCGTTTAACTCCCGATTGTTCCGAGTTTTTGTGTCTTTTCACAGGTACAACATGTTTCAAATCAAAATTAGTGAAAAAGGATCACATAAAGGAAGCTAACCAAGAATCAGAAGAAAAAGAACTAAATCTGTAAAATCTGCAGATTTTGTTGTCATGACGACCGTCACACCCCCATGACGAGCGTAACGCGCTCACAACTTGAAGGATGCTTGTCACACATCATTGACGAACGTAACGCGCTATTTAAGCGCATTACGACCGTCACCTCCTCATGACGACCGTCACACGCTTAATTTAACGTTATGCATAACAGGAGACGTGGGCAACGTAATGGATGGTTTTCTTCTCCTACAATTCCTCAACTTCAGCAATGTACAGTCCGAGTCTTCCTCCACTCAAGCAGTTCCTAAATTCTCTTAACTGCAAAAATCCTCTTCTATAAATAGGAGGCATTTTAATGGAACGGGGTCGGAGATTTTTCTACAGAGCCAAACTTTTGCCTTTCTGCATTATTTTATTTTTATTTACTTTTGAACCAATATACCTACTGTACCGTTCAGTTTCTAGAATTAGTTTCCAAAAGTGTTAATTCTTCATCTAAGAATTAACACGGTCATATATTTCAATTAATTGCAAGGATATTGTACGCACTCAAGATTACCACAACAACATATTTACAGGTTTTTATGCAATTGGTTTTTATTATTCTTATGCTATGTTAGTTGTTTTTATGAATTGTATTTTATGTTGCAAGGTTACTAAACATATTATATCTGGCTAATTTCGTTTGTACCAGTATGTGACTCCTAAGCACTGAAGGAATTCCGTGATAACTCGGCTAAAAACTTTTATAAATAATTTATGGTTTCCAATTTCCATATTTATTTTAACTACCCTTGTCACGAGAGTGAAAGGATATTTAACACGATTTTGCCACGAGAGTGGGAAATTAATTAAGGAAAGAACCTGCATGCGAGAGCTGGGGTTCGACCCAGATAGTGGTAACGAAACATTAATTTTTAAATACATGAGAGTGTTTTAACAAATTAATTAAACTCAAGTTGTTTTCAAAAAGTGTTATTAAATTTAAAGTGCATCCACTAGGTTTAGTAGCATAACTTATTTCATGAACACGAGAGTGTATGTCTCAGGTTTTTAAAAAATTCGTTTTTACCGAAATACTTTATATGCCAAGCGACTCGCCGAGTTCCCGAAGTCCGACTATCACATACCGGTATAGGTATTACTATTGTTTTTAATTAAACTCTTTTCCCCCCAAAACCAAATATTCATCGCTTAGTTAAACAATTGTAACATTAGATCGTATGCGATTGATCCTCAGTCTCTGTGGGTTTGATAATCATTTAAAACTAGAACGACTAAACTATATACTTGCAGTTAGTATCCCAATAGACTCATAAAGTCTCGATCATGTTTTTGGCGCTGTTGCCGGGGACTGATTAGTCAATTCAGTACGATTCTTCTGTTGCGCGTTTAGACTAGGCAATAGAAACCCTCTTTCGATTTGTATGCCAAGGACTTGTTCACAAGGCGAACCACTTGACAAATCGACGGACGAACCTGAACGCATCCTTTCCATAAGACGAACAGTCAGGGATTACTGTTTAAATCACGCTATTTATTTACCGAAAACCGAAATTAAGATTGATTCCGAAACATATTCTAATTCTTCCTCTGAAACCGAAATCAATCTAGAAGTAGACATGGCCGAAGAACGAAGGACCCATCCACTAAAGGAGTACGCAGCTCCATCACAACAAGAACCCCACAACAACATTGCTGCTCCAGCAATTAATCGAAACGATTTTGAGTTGAAACCGTCATTGATATCAGCTATCCAACAACGCCAATTCTCTGGAAATCCTACCGAGGATCCAAATGAACATCTTAAAAAATTCGTTCAATTTTCTGACACATTTATAGCAAATGGTGTTAGTAAAGATGCAATAAGATTGCGTCTTTTTCCTTTTTCATTAAGAGATAGAGCTTGGGCTTGGTTGCAATCCTTGCCATCAAATTCCGTCACTACGTGGGAAGGACTTAAGACTGTATTTTTAGCACGATATTTCCCCCCAAGCAAGACTGCTGCATTGAGAGCTCAAATCAACGGATTTAGGCAGAAGGATACTGAATCGCTATTCGATGCATGGGAACGCTACAAAGATATGATGCGAATGTGCCCACATCACGGATTAGAAAACTGGCTGATTATCCACACATTTTATAATGGACTCTTGTACAACACAAGAGTCTCTATAGATGCCGCCGCAGGTGGTACACTGATGGACAAGCCTTACGACGAAGCTAACCAACTCATTGAAAATATGGCCCAAAACCACTATCAGTGGGGAGGAGAAAGAACACCTGTGGAGAAAACTCAAACCAAAAGTGGGATGTACGAGATTAGTAGCCTAGATAAAGTTAATGCTAAGGTAGATGCTCTTACCCAAAAGATAGAAAGCTTGACCTTACCTCCTGCAGCCACCGTGGCTGCAGTTACCCCAAACTGCGAAGTTTGTGGAGTTCCTGGTCATGTTGGAACCGAATGTCAAATCCTAGCAGGAATATCAGTTGATCAGGTGAATTACGCTCAAGGTAATCCTTATGCTAATACCTATAACTCTGGTTGGAAGAACCATCCTAACTTCTCATACAAGAACAATAATGCTTTATATGCACCTGGCCAAGCACCCGCTATACCTCCAGGCTATCAAAAACCCGCTGCTAATGTTCCTAACATTCCTAAGAAGTCTAACCTTGAAATCCTGATGGAAAATTTTATCGCTAATCAAGCTCAACAAAACAAAGAATTTCTCAATCAAAACGTTCACACCAGTGAACAATTGAAGCTATTAGAAAATAAGGTAGATGCCCTAGCAACTCACAATAAAATGTTAGAAACCCAAATCTCCCAAGTAGCACAACACCAAGCTAGTTCTGCCGCACCTGCTGGTATGTTTCCTGGACAGCCACAACCCAATCCTAAAGGACATGCTAATGCTATCACATTACGAAGTGGGACAACACTTGATGGACCGGTAGATCCTAGACTCCAAAACCCGACCATGTATCAAAAACCTGAAAAGGAAGCAGAGAAATTGAAAGAACAATCTGAGAATGTAGATGAAGACGCGAATGAGAACAAAGAGGTTTCAGAAAAACCTTACGTACCTCCACCGCTATATAAACCACCAATTCCATACCCTCAAAGACTTGCAAAATCCAAAAACGAGGGGAAATTCAAGAAATTTGTAGAACTCCTGAAACAATTAAACGTTACTATTCCGTTTACAGAAGCTATAACTCAAATGTCGTCATATGCTAAATTCCTAAAAGAAATATTGTCCAATAAGAAAAAAATTGTTGAAAACGAAATCGTTATGCTAACTGCCGAATGTAGCGCCATAATTCAAAATAACATGCCTCCAAAGCTAAAGGATCCTGGTAGTTTCTCCATACCATGTGTAATTGGAAAATCTGTCATAGACAAAGCTCTATGCGATTTAGGAGCAAGTGTTAGTCTAATGCCCTTATCTATTTGCGAGAAGCTCAAACTAGGTGACATGAGACCTACCAAGATGTCCCTACAACTAGCCGACAGATCAGTCAAATTCCCTGTTGGTATGCTAGAAAACATTCCTGTCCGAATAGGACAATTTTACATACCTACTGACTTTATAATAATGGACATAAAGGAAGATTCAAACATTCCCATCATATTAGGAAGGCCATTTTTAGCCACTGCAAGAGCCATTATTGACGTTAAGAAAGGAAAGCTTACCTTTGAGGTAGGAGAAGAAAAAGTAGAATTTATTCTTTCCCAATTCTTCAAAGCCCCTGCTATAGATGACTCATGCTGTTTCCTAGATATTATTGACGAATGTGTCAAAGAACTAGAAAGCCAAGAAGACACCTATTCTGGGATGTTGAAAATTCCGACACCAACTATCTTCAAGGATGATGACTGGAAATGAGAATATCACGATGCCAACCTAAGCGAATGTTTCACCTTAACACCCGATCCTACCCCAACTGATAAGAAAACTGGTATAAAACTTAAAACGTTACCCAAATATCTAAGGTATGAATTTTTAGATAAAGAACTCGAACGACTAGTTATAGTCAATGCCAATTTAGGGAAGATCGAAACTGAAAAACTTCTTAATGTGTTAAGGAAGTATCCAACCACATTAGGATATAATATATCAGATCTAAAAGGAATAAGTCATTCTCTCTGTATGCACCGCATTATGCTAGAAGAGGACTGTAAGACTTTTAGAAAACATCAAAGGCGAATAAATCCTATCCTAAGTGAAGTCGTAAAGAAAGAAGTGCAGAAACTACTAGAGGCAGGCATCATATACCCAATATCAGATAGCAACTGGGTCGGTCCAGTTCACGTAGTACCTAAGAAAGGAGGTGTTACAATTATAACAAACACAAAAGGCGAATCAGTGGCACAACGTACCCAAACAGGATGGAGAATGTGTATTGATTATAGAAAACTAAACAAAGCTACACGCAAGGACCATTTCCCATTACCATTCATTGATCAAATGCTCGAGCGCTTAGCTAAACATTCGCATTTTTGTTATCTTGACGGATACTTAGGATTCTTCCAAATTCCCATTCATCCTGATGATCAAGAGAAAACTACGTTCACATGCTCCTATGGTACCTTTGCATACCGAAGAATGCCATTTGGACTATGTAACACACCTGCAACTTTTCAATGATGCATGATGGCAATTTTTGCAGACTTTTTGGATGGAATTATGGAAGTATTCATGGACGATTTTTCTGTTTGCGGAGAAATTTTTGACGGATGTTTATCAAATCTTGAGCTGGTACTGAAACACTGTGTCAATGTCAACCTAGTGCTCAACTGGGAAAAGTGTCACTTCACGGTGAGACAAGGAATTGTGTTGGGCCACATTGTATCAAACATAGGGATTGAAGTCGATAAAGAAAAAATCGAAATTATCAAAAACCTTCAACCACCCAAAACAGTAAGAGAAATAAGAAGTTTTTTAGGACACACTGGTTTTTACCGATGTTTTATAAAAGATTTCTCTAAAATCACTATAATGCAGCCTCCTGATTGGAACCTACCATTTGAAATAATGTGCGATGCGAGCGATTATGCTGTAGGCGCAGTCCTAGGACAACGCAAGGATAAAAAGCTTCACACTATTTACTACGCAAGCAGAACACTCGATCCCGCACAAATGAATTACGCCACTACGGAGAAGGAACTCCTAGCTGTTGTATTCACATTGGACAAATTTCGTTCCTACTTAGTAGGCGCCAAAATTGTTATTTACACGGATCATGCTGCGATCCTATACTTGCTAAGTAAGAAAGACGCCAAACCACGACTACTCAGATGGATCTTACTCCTACAAGAGTTTGAATTGGAAATAAAAGACAAAAGGGGGACTGAAAACGTGGTAGCAGACCATTTATCAAGATTGGATGGAATCCAAACCGAGAGTGTTCCCATAAACGAAGATTTCCCATATGAACGCCTTATTGCTAAACTAGAGTTAGCTCCTACCGACAATTTAGATCAATGCGATGAACATTTAACAAATGCGGTAGTAAAATCCATTTGTACCAACACCACATTACCATGGTACGCTGATTTCGTTAACTATTTAGCCGCCGGTGTTCTACCACCCGATTTAACGTACCAACAGCGAAAGAAATTCTTCCATGATCTTAGACACTACATTTGGGATGAACCACTACTCTTTAAAAGAGGCGCCAATGGTATCTACCGTCGCTGTGTCCCTAACGATGAAATAGACGATGTCATTTCTCATTGCCATTCCGCCCCTTATGGTGGACATGCTAGTACTTCAAAAACTTATGCAAAAATACTTCAAGCTGGTTTCTTTTGGCATGCTTTATGGAAAGACATCCACATCGCAATTATGAACTGCGACAGATGTCAGCGCACAGGAAATATATCTAGACGTGACGAAATGCCGCAAAAAGGGATTATTGAAGTTGAAATTTTCGATGTATGAGGAATTGATTTCATGGGACCGTTCCCTACATCCTTTGGAAATAAGTATATATTGGTAGCTGTTGACTACGTATCAAAATGGATTGAAGTCGTCGCTGCACCCACAAACGATACACGAGTGGTACTTAAATTATTCAAGCATGTTATCTTCCCACGATTCGGTATACCAAGACTAGTAATTAGTGATGGCGGTTCCCATTTTATCTCTAGAATTTTCGAAAAACTACTTTCAAAATATGGCGTTAAACATTGCATAGCCACACCATACCATCCTCAAACGAGTGGACAAGTGGAAGTGTCAAATAGGGAAATTAAACAAATCCTTGAGAAAACCGTAGCCACATCCAGAAAGGATTGGTCCTCCAAGCTAAATGATGCTCTTTGGGCATATATGACAGCTTTTAAAACCCCTATCGGAACAATGCCATTTAAATTAGTTTATGGAAAAGCTTGTCATTTGCCAGTATAATTAGAACATAAAGCTCACTGGGCCATTAAAACTCTTAACTTAAATTACAAGACTGCTGGCGAGAAACGAATATTAGATATCCATGAATTAGAAGAATTGTGTTTAGACGCTTATGAAAATGATAGAACCTATAAGGAGAGAACAAAAAAAATGGCATGATAAGCGTATCTCGCGGAAAGAATTTAAGGAAGGAGACATTGTACTCCTATTCAACTCTAGACTGAAACTCTTCCCGGGTAAATTACGTTCCAGATGGTCAGGACCATTCAAAATTAATAAAGTTTTCCCAAGTGGTGCGGTAGAAATTAAAGGAAATTCCATCGAACCATTTATAGTCAATGGCCAACGCTTAAAGCATTATTTTAACGTCGAAAATCTAAACTATTCGGCTTATCTGCAGTTAAGTGAACCACCTACCCCGACACCTAACTGAATAAGTACTGTCTGTCGAGCCATCGACATAAAACAAAAGCGCTTCATGGGAGGCAACACATGTTTACTTTTAATTATTTTTGTTGTTTTGATATGTTTTTATTTTTTTACTTTGTCTTAATCTTTCAAATTTTCATGTTGCATCCCTTACTCCTTTTTATTTAAACTTCTTTTTCTTTTGATTAACTTCAGAATTTTAACCTGAAAATACTAACATAGTTTTTCATACATTTATTAAACATTTTCAGGGTAATTCATTAGCTTTAATATTTAGCTCCATGGCACGTATGAACTACATGAACATAACCCTGAGAGGTAGGCATCAGAAAAGGCGCTTTGAGGATCTAGTTGAGCGAGAGATCTGTCCCACCATTTATGCTGACGACCATGTTATGACTGCTTTAGGCATTCGTGAGAGTGTTATGTACCTGCTACACAAAATAGGTTGGGACGTTGCTCCAATTTGGAGACGCTATTGTACCTACCGTAAGTTGACCCTTGAGTTCTTGAGCACACTGAGCTATCTACCAAACCATGGGTTAGGTTTCAACCGCGGGCTGATCACCTTCAGACTGTTTAATATGGACTACCGCTACAATCATAGGGAGTTTGCCAACCTGTTAGGATTCCCTAATGGCCCTGATGTTATCACCATGACCCAAGAAGACCTATTGCTAGATACTGACCTTGATTACTTCTGGGGTAGCATTGCTGGAAACAACCATCCTGAGCCAAATGACCTTTACTCGGAGTCCATCCATAACCCTGCTATTAGGTACTTCCATAAGATCATTGCCCACACCCTTTTCGGAAAAGAGCAGAATGTTACATCTGTGTCACGTGATGAGCTTTTCATCATGTACTGTGCTTCGCAGAACTGTCCAGTAAATGGTGCCACCTATATGCTTGCTAATATGGAACGTATTATCCAAACACCAAATTCCCCAATCCTCATAGGTGGGTTAGTTATTATGATCTCCAATGCCATTGGACTCCGAAGGCCTATGTTAGGATCAAATCCACACTATGGGATTAAGCCAACGAATATTGAATTTTGCTTCAACACTAGTTTTATAGGAAACCTTGGGCCGAATGAATTTGAGCTGCTGATTAACCATGAAACTATTCTGCAATTTGTACTCCCAAATCCTATTACTAGTGTCCACAACAGAGCAAATTGGCTTTTTAATCTCCACCATCCTCCTACACCGCCTTCGTCTCCTTCCACTATTGACATCTATGAAGTCCCAAATACCTCTCCAGATGCTGAAGATCCTGAAACACCACCTGGATACCACCAGTTTCCTGACCCATGGGAGCAGCCTGTAGTTTCCACTGAGTCCACCTTCCAGGTTCCCGAGATACCACCACCACCTCCACCTATTGTCACCCTCAACTCTTTGAATGCAGAAATAACCGGAATGCAGGGTGAGCTTACATCTTTATTTGTGGATTTCATTGCTTTTATGGATTTGGTAACTGACCAACTGGATTTCATTCACCAACATCTATCCTCTACTCATCGTGGCTAGGAGTTGCCGTCATTATGCTTATTTGTTCAGTTCTTGCATTTATGTATACAGTGAGGTCACTATTTAGTTTAAGTGTGGGGGAGGAACCTAGTTTTAGTATTTTATTATTATTCTGTGCATTTAGTTATTATTTGTTTCAAATTCCAAACAATTTTACTAGTTAATGAAATTTCAATTATTCATCAAGTTTCAATTCTATTGTCGTTACTGCTATTATTTCATTTTAAACAAGTTTAGTCTTTACATTTTTTTTCCGAAACATACATTTTATTTCAATTTCAGTTTATTTTCATTTTCATTAAATTTACTGTGTGTTACATCAAATATTATATTCACTATTCATATTATCATTTTGCAAAATTTTGTTATACGATGTATGTTGGAAATACTCTGCATGTATTAAATTATTGTGTTATAATGTTTTGGAATTATACTGTTTCGTTCACTTCATAAATATGATTCTTTGCACGCGTAACGCTCGTAACGTCCCCATGACGAGCGTAACACGCATTTCACCGTGTTACGCCCGTCAGCCCAATGTGACGACCGTCACACGCGCTCAATAGCAGATTCTGCTATTACAGAAGCCGTTCCACTTTCCATTCATTCTTCCCTCTTTCCCAAACCTTAACAGTACCCATTCAAAATTTTTCTTAAATTCCCACTCCAACACTTAAACTCCATCAACCCACTACTCAATCCACAGTCCAAACGATTTTTACGATTAAATCTCTTGCATGCAATATGGCCAACAACCAACAAATCCCCAATCTCACTTTCAGAGCCGACGAGCAAGGTGAAACCCAATGACTCAAATTCCAGAAGTTCTAACGCCGCGGTCTTCAACCTACCCGGTATGTCGACCTTGATTGTTTGAGGAATTTGGGACTGCTAGACAGTGTCCGACAACTTTTGCAGAATGTGAACTTATGGAACCTATGCCGTGAACCGCAACCCATTTACGAAACTCTCACCTTTGAGTTTCTGAGTTCCTTTGCATACATTACCCTCACTGGTGCCACAAACCAACTCTCAGGCGTGGCCAAATTTCGTATGTTTAGCACTGAGCATCAGCTGTCCCAAACCGATTTCGCACAGCTTCTCAGTTTCTATTCTGAAGAAGGTGTCCACCTCCGGGTGCCGGATAATTTCGGTGAGGAAGCTTTTAATTTATGGCATAGTATGACGAACATTCGTGCCGGATCTTACGACCACCTCAACGCCACACATATTCATAATCCGGCTATCCGATACTTTCACCGCATCCTCTGTAACACCATCTTCGCCCGAGACAACAATCACAAGCTCAACTCCAAGGAGCTTTTCTTCATGCATAACGCATTCACCGGCCAGAAGATCAACGCCGTCCCATTTTTATTAGCCCATATTCACTCTATTTGTGCTAGAGGCGGAAAACCCTTCTATTTCGAAGGGATTGTCACTTCTCTTGCCATAGCCCTGAATTATGGTGCCGCTCTCACAGATATGCCTTCTATGGCACCGACATTGCCGACTCTGGACCACTGCAAGGCCGCACACCTCATCTATGAGCGGGAGGATGGCAAATTCCATCCTGTGATCAGAAACATTGTTTATCATAGCATTACTTTGCCTTGCAGGGACCGAATCGATCCACAAAACAGAGCTAACTGGTTATTCGATCCTGCAGCTCCCGAGGGGTGTGTTCCTACTCATGAAGACCAGCCTAATGCCCCCGCAGACGAAATGCAAGAAGAGATGGACAGTGCTGCCCCCTTCCACGACATTCCAGGACCTTCATCCGCACCACCTCCTATTACTATTGAAGAAGTTCTCTGCGCCGTCCATCTGCAAAATCAAATGAGCGCCGCACTTGAAAGAAGACAACAGGAACAATATGAGTATTTATGCGCACAAAACACTCAGATTTTGACTGGCCAACGAAGCATGAATGAGAGGTTGGACGAGGCCCTGTCAGAACTCAACGCCTTAAGGTTGGACGTCAGCACCCTTGGCTACCAGGACACTGACACCGAAGCCACTCCTACCAGGCGATCACGCACCAGGAGTAAAGGACGTGGCCATCAGTAGTTTTTCTTATTTTCTAAGTAGTTTACTTTTTCTGTTCATTTCCTTTCTGTTTGTTTTTGTATTTGTATTTCCTCGCCTATATACCGCAACATTGAGGACAATGTCAGATTTAGTGTGGGAGAGATACCTTTCCATCTACCATAGACAAGTAATTTTCTTACGATATTTCTCAATTTAAATTCTTCCCCGCTTTATTTAGCCATACCGAAATTTTTTACTTTATCTTCGCATTAGACCGACATACCTATCTTAACGAAATCCCAGTTGAGGAAGCCGAGAACAATTCAACAAGATCGATACGGTTATGACACCTTATACTTCCTACTTACGCGATCCGCTTCAATGACCATTATACCTATATCTTGAGTTTTAGTTCTAAAGTAACCCCTAGTAGTTTATACTAGCAGTCAACACCGTCTTGACACAAACCACGTGGGGAACCGATGAATATAAGTGTTTGATGCCTGACCAATGAAATATCCTTCTTATCTCGCTGCTAAAAAGAGAGAAAAATTTTGCACCAAAATACAAGGTCGCATATAAGAGACGAGAAATTAATGAAGGAGTCCATTGTCGGTTGGTTCAGAGGTATCTGGTTCTGAACTTGGTAGGGCGTGCTACGACTCGATCCCCCACAACCTCCAATTTGGATAACATGTATAAGGTTGCCACATTCGTGTACCAGACCCCATGCTAAAAGGATCAAAGTCACTAACCGGTTACTCCACTACGTGCGTGCTAAGACAAAGGGCTTAATGTGATTGCGCCAGAACAAAACCGGGTGAAATAGATACGAGAAACTCGGGGCAAAATTATAACGAAACTGTTGGACATTTCATTTGAAATGGAAGCCTATGACTAAGCCTATTGCTTGTGTCATTAGCTATCGTTAGTGTTTCACTTAAGTATCGGTCGAACTGACGAGGATTTCCCGTAATTGCTTTAAAAATCAAAGGTATGTCATGCATGTGCGCTTGATAAAACTTGTCCGATCTTTCTAAATGACTATTTGCTTGAGGACAAGCAAAGGTTTAAGTATGGGTGAATTTGATAATGAGAAATCGTATCATATAATTACTACATTTTTTATCGATTTTCATAATACATTAACTCGTTTAACTCCCAATTGTTCTGAGTTTTTGTGTCTTTTCACAGGTACAACATGTTTCAAATCAAATTAGTGAAAAAGGATCACATGAAGGAAGCTAACCAAGAATCAGAAGAAAAAGAACTAAATCTGCAAAATCTGCAGATTTTGTTGTCATGACGACCGTCACACCCCCATGACGAGCGTAACGCGCTCACAACTTGAAGGACGCTCGTCACACATCATTGACGAACGTAACGCGCTATTTAAGCGCATTACGACTGTAACCTCCTCATGACGACCGTCACACGCTTAATTTAACGTTATGCATAACAGGAGACGTGGGAAACGTAATGGATGGTTTTCTTCTCCTACAATTCCTCAACTTCAGCAATGTACAGTCCGAGTCTTCCTCCACTCAAGCAGTTCCTAAATTCTCTTAACTGCAAAAATCCTCTTCTATAAATAGGAGGCATTTTAATGGAACGGGGTCGGAGATTTTTCTACAGAGCCAAACTTTTGCCTTTCTGCATTATTTTATTTTTATTTGCTTTTGAACCAATATACCTACTGTACCGTTCAGTTTCTAGAATTAGTTTCCAAAAGTGTTAATTCTTCATCTAAGAATTAACACGGTCATATATTTCAATTAATTGCAAGGATATTGTACGCACTCAAGATTACCACAACAACATATTTACAGGTTTTTATGCAATTGGTTTTTATTATTCTTATGCTATGTTAGTTGTTTTTATGAATTGTATTTTATGTTGCAAGGTTACTAAACATATTATATCTGCCTAATTTCCTTTGTACCAGTATGTGACTCCTAAGCACTGAAGGAATTCCGTGATAACTCGGCTAAAAACTTTTATAAATAATTTATGGTTTCCAATTTCCATATTTATTTTAACTACCCTTGTCACGAGAGTGAAAGGATATTTAACACGATTTTACCACGAGAGTGGGAAATTAATTAAGGAAAGAACCTGCATGCGAGAGCTGGGGTTCGACCCAGATAGTGGTAACGAAACATTAATTTTTAAATACATGAGAGTGTTTTAACAAATTAATTAAACTCAAGTTGTTTTCAAAAAGTGTTATTAAATTTAAAGTGCATCCACTAGGTTTAGTAGCATAACTTATTTCATGAACACGAGAGTGTATGTCTCAGGTTTTTAAAAAATTCGTTTTTACCGAAATACTTTATATGCCAAGCGACTCGCCGAGTTCCCGAAGTCCGACTATCACATACCGGTATAGGTATTACTATTGTTTTTAATTAAACTCTTTTCCCCCCAAAACCAAATATTCATCGCTTAGTTAAACAATTGTAACATTAGATCGTATGCGATTGATCCTCAGTCTCTGTGGGTTTGATAATCATTTAAAACTAGAACGACTAAACTGTATACTTGCAGTTAGTATCCCAATAGACTCATAAAGTCTCGATCATGTTTTTGGCGCTGTTGCCGGGGACTGATTAGTCAATTCAGTACGATTCTTCTGTTGCGCGTTTAGACTAGGCAATAGAAACCCTCTTTCGATTTGTATGCCAAGGACTCGTTCACAAGGCGAACCACTTGACAAATCGACGGACGAACCTGAACGCATCCTTTCCATAAGACGAACAGTCAGGGATTACTGTTTAAATCACGCTATTTATTTACCGAAAACCGAAATTAAGATTGATTCCGAAACATATTCTAATTCTTCCTCTGAAACCGAAATCAATCTAGAAGTAGACATGGCCGAAGAACGAAGGACCCATCCACTAAAGGAGTACGCAGCTCCATCACAACAAGAACCCCACAACAACATTGCTGCTCCAGCAATTAATCGAAACGATTTTGAGTTGAAACCGTCATTGATATCAGCTATCCAACAACGCCAATTCTCTGGAAATCCTACCGAGGATCCAAATGAACATCTTAAAAAATTCGTTCAATTTTCTGACACATTTATAGCAAATGGTGTTAGTAAAGATGCAATAAGATTGCGTCTTTTTCCTTTTTCATTAAGAGATAGAGCTTGGGCTTGGTTGCAATCCTTGCCATCAAATTCCGTCACTACGTGGGAAGGACTTAAGACTGTATTTTTAGCACGATATTTCCCCCCAAGCAAGACTGCTGCATTGAGAGCTCAAATCAACGGATTTAGGCAGAAGGATACTGAATCGCTATTCGATGCATGGGAACGCTACAAAGATATGATGCGAATGTGCCCACATCACGGATTAGAAAACTGGCTGATTATCCACACATTTTATAATGGACTCTTGTACAACACAAGACTCTCTATAGATGCCGCCGCAGGTGGTACACTGATGGACAAGCCTTACGACGAAGCTAACCAACTCATTGAAAATATGGCCCAAAACCACTATCAGTGGGGAGGAGAAAGAACACCTGTGGAGAAAACTCAAACCAAAAGTGGGATGTACGAGATTAGTAGCCTAGATAAAGTTAATGCTAAGGTAGATGCTCTTACCCAAAAGATAGAAAGCTTGACCTTACCTCCTGCAGCCACCGTGGCTGCAGTTACCCCAAACTGCGAAGTTTGTGGAGTTCCTGGTCATGTTGGAACCGAATGTCAAATCCTAGCAGGAATATCAGTTGATCAGGTGAATTACGCTCAAGGTAATCCTTATGCTAATACCTATAACTCTGGTTGGAAGAACCATCCTAACTTCTCATACAAGAACAATAATGCTTTATATGCACCTGGCCAAGCACCCGCTGTACCTCCAGGCTATCAAAAACCCGCTGCTAATGTTCCTAACATTCCTAAGAAGTCTAACCTTGAAATCCTGATGGAAAATTTTATCGCTAATCAAGCTCAACAAAACAAAGAATTTCTCAATCAAAACGTTCACACCAGTGAACAATTGAAGCTATTAGAAAATAAGGTAGATGCCCTAGCAACTCACAATAAAATGTTAGAAACCCAAATCTCCCAAGTAGCACAACACCAAGCTAGTTCTGCCGCACCTGCTGGTATGTTTCCTGGACAGCCACAACCCAATCCTAAAGGACATGCTAATGCTATCACATTACGAAGTGGGACAACACTTGATGGACCGGTAGATCCTAGACTCCAAAACCCGACCATGTATCAAAAACCTGAAAAGGAAGCAGAGAAATTGAAAGAACAATCTGAGAATGTAGATGAAGACGCGAATGAGAACAAAGAGGTTTCAGAAAAACCTTACGTACCTCCACCGCTATATAAACCACCAATTCCATACCCTCAAAGACTTGCAAAATCCAAAAACGAGGGGAAATTCAAGAAATTTGTAGAACTCCTGAAACAATTAAACGTTACTATTCCGTTTACAGAAGCTATAACTCAAATGTCGTCATATGCTAAATTCCTAAAAGAAATATTGTCCAATAAGAAAAAAATTGTTGAAAACGAAATCGTTATGCTAACTGCCGAATGTAGTGCCATAATTCAAAATAACATGCCTCCAAAGCTAAAGGATCCTGGTAGTTTCTCCATACCATGTGTAATTGGAAAATCTGTCATAGACAAAGCTCTATGCGATTTAGGAGCAAGTGTTAGTCTAATGCCCTTATCTATTTGCGAGAAGCTCAAACTAGGTGACATGAGACCTACCAAGATGTCCCTACAACTAGCCGACAGATCAGTCAAATTCCCTGTTGGTATGCTAGAAAACATTCCTGTCCGAATAGGACAATTTTACATACCTACTGACTTTATAATAATGGACATAAAGGAAGATTCAAACATTCCCATCATATTAGGAAGGCCATTTTTAGCCACTGCAAGAGCCATTATTGACGTTAAGAAAGGAAAGCTTACCTTTGAGGTAGGAGAAGAAAAAGTAGAATTTATTCTTTCCCAATTCTTCAAAGCCCCTGCTATAGATGACTCATGCTGTTTCCTAGATATTATTGACGAATGTGTCAAAGAACTAGAAAGCCAAGAAGACACCTATTCTGGGATGTTGAAAATTCCGGCACCAACTATCTTCAAGGATGATGACTGGAAATGAGAATATCACGATGCCAACCTAAGCGAATGTTTCACCTTAACACCCGATCCTACCCCAACTGATAAGAAAACTGGTATAAAACTTAAAACGTTACCCAAATATCTAAGGTATGAATTTTTAGATAAAGAACTCGAACGACTAGTTATAGTCAATGCCAATTTAGGGAAGATCGAAACTGAAAAACTTCTTAATGTGTTAAGGAAGTATCCAACCACATTAGGATATAATATATCAGATCTAAAAGGAATAAGTCATTCTCTCTGTATGCACCGCATTATGCTAGAAGAGGACTGTAAGACTTTTAGAAAACATCAAAGGCGAATAAATCCTATCCTAAGTGAAGTCGTAAAGAAAGAAGTGCAGAAACTACTAGAGGCAGGCATCATATACCCAATATCAGATAGCAACTGGGTCGGTCCAGTTCACGTAGTACCTAAGAAAGGAGGTGTTACAATTATAACAAACACAAAAGGCGAATCAGTGGCACAACGTACCCAAACAGGATGGAGAATGTGTATTGATTATAGAAAACTAAACAAAGCTACACGCAAGGACCATTCCCATTACCATTCATTGATCAAATGCTCGAGCGCTTAGCTAAACATTCGCATTTTTGTTATCTTGACGGATACTTAGGATTCTTCCAAATTCCCATTCATCCTGATGATCAAGAGAAAACTACGTTCACATGCTCCTATGGTACCTTTGCATACCGAAGAATGCCATTTGGACTATGTAACACACCTGCAACTTTTCAATGATGCATGATGGCAATTTTTGCAGACTTTTTGGATGGAATTATGGAAGTATTCATGGACGATTTTTCTGTTTGCGGAGAAATTTTTGACGGATGTTTATCAAATCTTGAGCTGGTACTGAAACACTGTGTCAATGTCAACCTAGTGCTCAACTGGGAAAAGTGTCACTTCATGGTGAGACAAGGAATTGTGTTGGGCCACATTGTATCAAACATAGGGATTGAAGTCGATAAAGAAAAAATCGAAATTATCAAAAACCTTCAACCACCCAAAACAGTAAGAGAAATAAGAAGTTTTTTAGGACACACTGGTTTTTACCGACGTTTTATAAAAGATTTCTCTAAAATCACTATAATGCAGCCTCCTGATTGGAACCTACCATTTGAAATAATGTGCGATGCGAGCGATTATGCTGTAGGCGCAGTCCTAGGACAACGCAAGGATAAAAAGCTTCACACTATTTACTACGCAAGCAGAACACTCGATCCCGCACAAATGAATTACGCCACTACGGAGAAGGAACTCCTAGCTGTTGTATTCACATTGGACAAATTTCGTTCCTACTTAGTAGGCGCCAAAATTGTTATTTACACGGATCATGCTGCGATCCTATACTTGCTAAGTAAGAAAGACGCCAAACCACGACTACTCGGATGGATCTTACTCCTACAAGAGTTTGAATTGGAAATAAAAGACAAAAGGGGGACTGAAAACGTGGTAGCAGACCATTTATCAAGATTGGATGGAATCCAAACCGAGAGTGTTCCCATAAACGAAGATTTCCCATATGAACGCCTTATTGCTAAACTAGAGTTAGCTCCTACCGACAATTTAGATCAATGCGATGAACATTTAACAAATGCGGTAGTAAAAGCCATTTGTACCAACACCACATTACCATGGTACGCTGATTTCGTTAACTATTTAGCCGCCGGTGTTCTACCACCCGATTTAACGTACCAACAACGAAAGAAATTCTTCCATGATCTTAGACACTACATTTGGGATGAACCACTACTCTTTAAAAGAGGCGCCAATGGTATCTACCGTCGCTGTGTCCCTAACGATGAAATAGACGATGTCATTTCTCATTGCCATTCCGCCCCTTATGGTGGACATGCTAGTACTTCAAAAACTTATGCAAAAATACTTCAAGCTGGTTTCTTTTGGCATGCTTTATGGAAAGACATCCACATCGCAATTATGAACTGCGACAGATGTCAGCGCACAGGAAATATATCTAGACGTGACGAAATGCCGCAAAAAGGGATTATTGAAGTTGAAATTTTCGATGTATGAGGAATTGATTTCATGGGACCGTTCCCTGCATCCTTTGGAAATAAGTATATATTGGTAGCTGTTGACTACGTATCAAAATGGATTGAAGTCGTCGCTGCACCCACAAACGATACACGAGTGGTACTTAAATTATTCAAGCATGTTATCTTCCCACGATTCGGTATACCAAGACTAGTAATTAGTGATGGCGGTTCCCATTTTATCTCTAGAATTTTCGAAAAACTACTTTCAAAATATGGCGTTAAACATTGCATAGCCACACCATACCATCCTCAAACGAGTGGACAAGTGGAAGTGTCAAATAGGGAAATTAAACAAATCCTTGAGAAAACCGTAGCCACATCCAGAAAGGATTGGTCCTCCAAGCTAAATGATGCTCTTTGGGCATATATGACAGCTTTTAAAACCCCTATCGGAACAATGCCATTTAAATTAGTTTATGGAAAAGCTTGTCATTTGCCAGTATAATTAGAACATAAAGCTCACTGGGCCATTAAAACTCTTAACTTAAATTACAAGACTGCTGGCGAGAAACGAATATTAGATATCCATGAATTAGAAGAATTGTGTTTAGACGCTTATGAAAATGATAGAACCTATAAGGAGAGAACAAAAAAAATGGCATGATAAGCGTATCTCGCGGAAAGAATTTAAGGAAGGAGACATTGTACTCCTATTCAACTCTAGACTGAAACTCTTCCCGGGTAAATTACGTTCCAGATGGTCAGGACCATTCAAAATTAATAAAGTTTTCCCAAGTGGTGCGGTAGAAATTAAAGGAAATTCCATCGAACCATTTATAGTCAATGGCCAACGCTTAAAACATTATTTTAACGTCGAAAATCTAAACTATTCGGCTTATCTGCAGTTAAGTGAACCACCTACCCCGAGACCTAACTGAATAAGTACTGTCTGTCGAGCCATCGACATAAAACAAAAGCGCTTCATGGGAGGCAACACATGTTTACTTTTAATTATTTTTGTTGTTTTGATATGTTTTTATTTTTTTACTTTGTCTTAATCTTTCAAATTTTCATGTTGCATCCCTTACTCCTTTTTATTTAAACTTCTTTTTCTTTTGATTAACTTCAGAATTTTAACCTGAAAATACTAACATAGTTTTTCATACATTTATTAAACATTTTCAGGGTAATTCATTAGCTTTAATATTTAGCTCCATGGCACGTATGAACTACATGAACATAACCCTGAGAGGTAGGCATCAGAAAAGGCGCTTTGAGGATCTAGTTGAGCGAGAGATCTGTCCCACCATTTATGCTGACGACCATGCTATGACTGCTTTAGGCATTCGTGAGAGTGTTATGTACCTGCTACACAAAATAGGTTGGGACGTTGCTCCAATTTGGAGACGCTATTGTACCTACCGTAAGTTGACCCTTGAGTTCTTGAGCACACTGAGCTATCTACCAAACCATGGGTTAGGTTTCAACCGCGGGCTGATCACCTTCAGACTGTTTAATATGGACTACCGCTACAATCATAGGGAGTTTGCCAACCTGTTAGGATTCCCTAATGGCCCTGATGTTATCACCATGACCCAAGAAGACCTATTGCTAGATACTGACCTTGATTACTTCTGGGGTAGCATTGCTGGAAACAACCATCCTGAGCCAAATGACCTTTACTCGGAGTCCATCCATAACCCTGCTATTAGGTACTTCCATAAGATCATTGCCCACACCCTTTTCGGAAAAGAGCAGAATGTTACATCTGTGTCACGTGATGAGCTTTTCATCATGTATTGTGCTTCGCAGAACTGTCCAGTAAATGGTGCCACCTATATGCTTGCTAATATGGAACGTATTATCCAAACACCAAATTCCCCAATCCTCATAGGTGGGTTAGTTATTATGATCTCCAATGCCATTGGACTCCGAAGGCCTATGTTAGGATCAAATCCACACTATGGGATTAAGCCAACGAATATTGAATTTTGCTTCAACACTAGTTTTATAGGAAACCTTGGGCCGAATGAATTTGAGCTGCTGATTAACCATGAAACTATTCTGCAGTTTGTACTCCCAAATCCTATTACTAGTGTCCACAACAGAGCAAATTGGATTTTTAATCTCCACCATCCTCCTACACCGCCTTCGTCTCCTTCCACTATTGACATCTATGAAGTCCCAAATACCTCTCCAGATGCTGAAGATCCTGAAACACCACCTGGATACCACCAGTTTCCTGACCCATGGGAGCAGCCTGTAGTTTCCACTGAGTCCACCTTCCAGGTTCCCGAGATACCACCACCACCTCCACCTATTGTCACCCTCAACTCTTTGAATGCAGAAATAACCGGAATGCGGGGTGAGCTTACATCTTTACTTGTGGATTTCATTGCTTTTATGGATTTGGTAACTGACCAACTGGATTTCATTCACCAACATCTATCCTCTACTCATCGTGGCTAGGAGTTGCCGTCATTATGCTTATTTGTTCAGTTCTTGCATTTATGTATACAGTGAGGTCACTGTTTAGTTTAAGTATGGGGGAGGAACCTAGTTTTAGTATTTTATTATTATTCTGTGCATTTAGTTATTATTTGTTTCAAATTCCAAACAATTTTACTAGTTAATGAAATTTCAATTATTCATCAAGTTTCAATTCTATTGTCGTTACTGCTATTATTTCATTTTAAACAAGTTTAGTCTTTACATTTTTTTTCCGAAACATACATTTTATTTCAATTTCAGTTTATTTTCATTTTCATTAAATTTACTGTGTGTTACATCAAATATTATATTCACTATTCATATTATCATTTTGCAAAATTTTGTTATACGATGTATGTTGGAAATACTCTGCATGTATTAAATTATTGTGTTATAATGTTTTGGAATTATACTGTTTCGTTCACTTCATAAATATGATTCTTTGCACGCGTAACGCTCGTAACGTCCCCATGACGAGCGTAACACGCATTTCACCGTGTTACGCCCGTCAGCCCAATGTGACGACCGTCACACGCGCTCAATAGCAGATTCTGCTATTACAGAAGCCGTTCCACTTTCCATTCATTCTTCCCTCTTTCCCAAACCTTAACAGTACCCATTCAAATTTTTTCTTAAATTCCCACTCCAACACTTAAACTCCATCAACCCACTACTCAATCCACAGTCCAAACGATTTTTACGATTAAATCTCTTGCATGCAATATGGCCAACAACCAACAAATCCCCAATCTCACTTTCAGAGCCGACGAGCAAGGTGAAACCCAATGACTCAAATTCCAGAAGTTCTAACGCCGCGGTCTTCAACCTACCCGGTATGTCGACCTTGATTGTTTGGGGAATTTGGGACTGCTAGACAGTGTCCGACAACTTTTGCAGAATGTGAACTTATGGAACCTATGCCGTGAACCGCAACCCATTTACGAAACTCTCACCTTTGAGTTTCTGAGTTCCTTTGCATACATTACCCTCACTGGTGCCACAAACCAACTCTCAGGCGTGGCCAAATTTCGTATGTTTAGCACTGAGCATCAGCTGTCCCAAACCGATTTCGCACAGCTTCTCAGTTTCTATTCTGAAGAAGGTGTCCACCTCCGGGTGCCGGATAATTTCGGCGAGGAAGCTTTTAATTTATGGCATAGTATGACGAACATTCGTGCCGGATCTTATGACCACCTCAACGCCACACATATTCATAATCCGGCTATCCGATACTTTCACCGCATCCTCTGTAACACCATCTTCGCCCGAGACAACAATCACAAGCTCAACTCCAAGGAGTTTTTCTTCATGCATAACGCATTCACCGGCCAGAAGATCAACGCCGCCCCATTTTTATTAGCCCATATTCACTCTATTTGTGCTAGAGGCGGAAAACCCTTCTATTTCGAAGGGATTGTCACTTCTCTTGCCATAGCCCTGAATTATGGTGCCGCTCTCACAGATATGCCTTCTATGGCACCGACATTGCCGACTCTGGACCACTGCAAGGCCGCACACCTCATCTATGAGCGGGAGGATGGCAAATTCCATCCTGTGATCAGAAACATTGTTTATCATAGCATTACTTTGCCTTGCAGGGACCGAATCGATCCACAAAACAGAGCTAACTGGTTATTCGATCCTGCAGCTCCCGAGGGGTGTGTTCCTACTCATGAAGACCAGCCTAATGCCCCCGCAGACGAAATGCAAGAAGAGATGGACAGTGCTGCCCCCTTCCACGACATTCCAGGACCTTCATCCGCACCACCTCCTATTACTATTGAAGAAGTTCTCTGCGCCGTCCATCTGCAAAATCAAATGAGCGCCGCACTTGAAAGAAGACAACAGGAACAATATGAGTATTTATGCGCACAAAACACTCAGATTTTGACTGGCCAACGAAGCATGAATGAGAGGTTGGACGAGGCCCTGTCAGAACTCAACGCCTTAAGGTTGGACGTCAGCACCCTTGGCTACCAGGACACTGACACCGAAGCCACTCCTACCAGGCGATCACGCACCAGGAGTAAAGGACGTGGCCATCAGTAGTTTTTCTTATTTTCTAAGTAGTTTACTTTTTCTGTTCATTTCCTTTCTGTTTGTTTTTGTATTTGTATTTCCTCGCCTATATACCGCAACATTGAGGACAATGTCAGATTTAGTGTGGGAGAGATACCTTTCCATCTACCATAGACAAGTAATTTTCTTACGATATTTCTCAATTTAAATTCTTCCCCGCTTTATTTAGCCATACCGAAATTTTTTACTTTATCTTCGCATTAGACCGACATACCTATCTTAACGAAATCCCAGTTGAGGAAGCCGAGAACAATTCAACAAGATCGATACGGTTATGACACCTTATACTTCCTACTTACGCGATCCGCTTCAATGACCATTATACCTATATCTTGAGTTTTAGTTCTAAAGTAACCCCTAGTAGTTTATACTAGCAGTCAACACCGTCTTGACACAAACCACGTGGGGAACCGATGAATATAAGTGTTTGATGCCTGGCCAATGAAATATCCTTCTTATCTCGCTGCTAAAAAGAGAGAAAAATTTTGCACCAAAATACAAGGTCGCATATAAGAGACGAGAAATTAATGAAGGAGTCCATTGTCGGTTGGTTCAGAGGTATCTGGTTCTGAACTTGGTAGGGCGTGCTACGGCTCGATCCCCCACAACCTCCAATTTGGATAACATGTATAAGGTTGCCACATTCGTGTACCAGACCCCATGCTAAAAGGATCAAAGTCACTAACCGGTTACTCCACTACGTGCGTGCTAAGACAAAGGGCTTAATGTGATTGCGCCAGAACAAAACCGGGTGAAATAGATACGAGAAACTCTGGGAAAAATTATAACGAAACTGTTGGACATTTCATTTGAAATGGAAGCCTATGACTAAGCCTATTGCTTGTGTCATTAGCTATCGTTAGTGTTTCACTTAAGTATCGGTCGAACTGACGAGGATTTCCCGTAATTGCTTTAAAAATCAAAGGTATGTCATGCATGTGCGCTTGATAAAACTTGTCCGATCTTTCTAAATGACTATTTGCTTGAGGACAAGCAAAGGTTTAAGTATGGGTGAATTTGATAACGAGAAATCGTATCATATAATTACTACATTTTTTATCGATTTTCATAATACATTAACTCGTTTAACTCCCAATTGTTCCGAGTTTTTGTGTCTTTTCACAGGTACAACATGTTTCAAATCAAATTAGTGAAAAAGGATCACATGAAGGAAGCTAACCAAGAATCAGAAGAAAAAGAACTAAATCTGCAAAATCTGCAGATTTTGTTGTCATGACGACCGTCACACCCCCATGACGAGCGTAACGCGCTCACAACTTAAAGGACGCTCGTCACACATCATTGACGAACGTAACGCGCTATTTAAGCGCATTACGACTGTCACCTCCTCATGACGACCGTCACACGCTTAATGCAATGTTATGCATAACAGGAGACGTGGGCAACGTAATGGATGGTTTTCTTCTCCTACAATTCCTCAACTTCAGAAATGTACAGTCCAAGTCTTCCTCCACTCAAGCAGTTCCTAAATTCTCTTAACTGCAAAAATCCTCTTCTATAAATAGGAGGCATTTTAATGGAACATGGTCGGAGATTTTTCTACAGAGCCAAACTTTTGCCTTTCTGCATTATTTTATTTTTATTTGATTTTGAACCAATATACCTACTATACCGTTCAGTTTCTAGAATTAGTTTCCAAAAGTGTTAATTCTTCATCTAAGAATTAACACGGTCATATATTTCAATTAATTGCAAGGATATTGTACGCACTCAAGATTACCACAAAAACATATTTACAGGTTTTTATGCAATTGGTTTTTATTATTCTTATGCTATGTTAGTTGTTTTTATGAATTGTATTTTATGTTGCAAGGTTACTAAACATATTATGTCTGACTAATTTCGTTTGTACCGGTATGTGACTCCTAAGCACCGAAGGAATTCAGTGATAACTTGGCTAAAAAGTTTTATAAATAATTTCTGGTTTCCAATTTCCATATTTAATTTAACCACCATTGTCACGAGAGTGAAAGGATAGTTAACACGATTTTTCCACGAGAGTGGGAAATTAATTAAGGTAAGAACTTGCATGCGAGAGCTGGGGTTCGACCCAGATAGTGGTAACGAAACATTAATTTTTAAATACATGAGAGTGTTTTAACAAATTAATTAAACTCAAGTTGTTTTCAAAAAGTGTTATTAAATTTAAAGTGCATCCACTAGGTTTAGTAGCATAACTTATTTCATGAACACGAGAGTGTATGTCTCAGGTTTTTAAATAATTCGTTTTTACCGAAATACTTTATATGCCAAGCGACTCACCGAGTTCTCAAAGTCCGACTATCACATACCGGTATAGGTATTACTATTGTTTTTAATTAAACTCTTTTTCCCCCAAAACCAAATATTCATCGCTTAGTTAAACAATTGTAACATTAGATCGTATGCGATTGATCCTCAGTCTCTATGGGTTCGATAATCATTTAAAACTAGAACGACTAAACTGTATACTTGCAGTTAGTATCCCAATAGACTCATAAAGTCCCGATCAACGCATATAACTGAAGAGTCTGATATAGCTCTCTTATCACGTGGCCAGATATTGGCCACGTGCCCTTTGCGGATATTATAATTTTGATGAATCACGGGTTTTAATATCTTGATATATAATATTCATACAAATTATACGGCGAGAATTGCTTCTAGGTATATAATTTTAAAGATGTGATTTAACATAGATAAATATATTATTATTTTTTTAACTAAGTCTAAATTAATTAATCAGTTATAATAATAAATGTACAGGGTTATAATTAAAATATAAATGTAAATATATAACGTTATAATTATTAAAATATAAATATAAATATATCAAAGTCATAAAAAAGAAGAAGATAATAACTATATAAAATGCAATTATAAAAAATAATAGTAAAATGATATTGCAAACGGGGGGGGGGGGGGGGGTGTGATTTTAGTTGTGAAGTAATATTTAGGGGGTGCTAATAGAAGGGCCTGAATTCATAATAAGGGTGTACTTAGTTAGCAGCCTAAGCCCAATGGATCACATTTGTTTTTTCCTTTCACAAAACAAGACTAAGCCTATAACTCCAAACACTTTTCCCAACCCTCCTTCTTCTCTCCCTCACGCTCTCAGTAAACCCTAGCACATTGCAACTCTCCGTGGAGGTGCTCAACCGCCTCCCCCCTTTCCGTTATCACAACGAGCCCTTCCTAAACCCTAAAAAAGAAATCAAAACTCCAACACCAATTGCAAGGATCAAAAGAGCTAAGTGCTTACCTCTGAGCTTTTGAATCTGTTTTCGAATCTGGCGCTTTTTTCTGATTATGTTTTTTTTGACCCCGTCTCTCTTGGCTTGCAGGTACCAGTGATGATGATGATGACGGGAGATTAGAGCGGTAGAGGACGAGGAAATTAGGGTTTCAGACGTTGAAACTCTAATTTTCCTCTTCTGTGAAGATTCTACTCCCTATAATTTCATTCTTCTACTGTAGTCGTAATGCCCTCCCCCCTAACGTCTAAAATTCCACTCAATTTATAGTGTTTTTAGGAATTAGGTTTTTTTAGGAAAGCTTTTAATTTGTTTATAATTGTGTGTTACGAATTCAAATTGTTTCCTCTTTTGCATTGATTTTCTTTAAGTCAGTTTCTGCAATTAGTTGATTTGCTTACAATTTTGATTAAATGAGTTTCTGCATTCAAAAGATTCAATGCTTTTCCAAACTGTTTCCACAATTAGCTGATGATGTCCTGATTATGTTTCTGCACTTGCCAATTTTGTTTACTGAGCATTGATTCATGTGTTTATGTCCCTTGATTTTTGAATATTGCTCTGTTATAACATATTTGCAAAATTATTAAGTTCTTGCTTTGGGTTCGATACCTCACTGTCTTGGTTTGCTTGTTATAAGTTGTTCTTGTGAAGTTTAACTAGTTCTCTATACTTGTTTACTTAATACAGGGTACTAATTCAAATTATCAGTATAGGGCAAAGGTTGGAGAGTTTCAACCTGAATCATGGTATGAAACCTAACAATTCTCAATCTTTCACAGCTTGTTCGATTTATAGGCTGGAAATAATTCCTGCCCTTGTACTGGTGCAGGTCAAGAACAAGTGTGATTTTAGAGTTTTAGAAATTCTAGAATCAAGGAGAAAAAGGACGAATCTGAGTTAAGTTTTGTTTTGACTGTTCTTTTATGATTCCTTGTAATTAAAACTGTGATTTTAGTTGGGTAATTTCGTGACAGGTATGCATTTGGATAGGGCATATTGGATGCATAAGCATTGGCAAGCATGAGGTGTTATCTGAATAAGTTTCTCTGTGAATTATCCCACTTTACTATCTGTTTGATTTGATTCTATTTTTCCTGATATTGATGTAGGGTTTTTCTTTGCAGGTATGCTGGCATGAAGCCTGCCATGGAGGAGTCTTGGGGGCTGGTTAATTGGTGCAGTAGTTTATATAGGTTAGTGTTGACTGGTTTTGGATATTTCTTGTTATGTTAATGGACTAATATGAATTGGTGCATGTTATCTGTTGTGGATATTTTGTAAAGGTCTGAAATGCAAGTGTTACTTGATGAGGGTCTATGCAGAGCTGCTAGGTAAATCGTTGGCATGGTGTACGATTTAAGTAGGCCGCTACATGATTATCATTGCTATTTTTTATTTATCAATTCTGTTTTGTTTAATAATAATGCATGGCTTTTCTGGTAGGTGTGACAACATGACCAGAAGTTTTCCATGGGGGAGGCTTCAAACTTTAAAGGAGCAAAAGCAAAAATACAGATTAAAGATTGGAAGTTTGTCCCTGGGGAGGTTGAAGTTGTCTTGCCACCGTTAGGAAAAAGAGATGTCCTACTGATTAGCTTAGGTTTTAGGATAAATAGACTTTGACACTTTCATGTATTCTTTGTAATTTTCTTTGCAATGGTGACCTTTAATGGTGTTGTAATGATATGATTGTGTTTTTTGAATGTTCTGTAATTATCCATGTTGGTTTAAACAAAACATTTTGAACCAACTTCTCTTCTATGTCTCTAAGTCTTTTCCTCTTGAGTTTGATCCCTTGTAGTTCAATATGCCCAAAACTTTCTTCAATTTCACATAAGTGATCTAATGCTATGCTACTTCTTTTTACCTTCATTAATGGATACACCACTTTTTATTTTATATTCGAACAAAAGGAACTCCTTGGCACCTTCCTTGATTCATAGTCCTTGGTTTTAAATAATTGAACAAGACTCAAATATCCCTTCTTCTTTTGTATAATATTATGATGATGCCTTGAATGAGTCCCTAACTCCATGGTTTAGCTTTGCATAATCAATGCCTCCTTGAATTAAGCCCTTAAATGCATGTCTTAACTCCATGTTCACAACAAATTTCATTTGAAGTAATCAAAAGGATGAAGAAAACCCTGACTCATTAATCTTAGATAAAAATTATTTAAAGGAAATCTCGTAACTTGATAAGACAAAATTCAAAGTGCCCTATGAATTCGAACCTTAATTTCACAATAGATGAATGAGTCGGTTGAATTAAGTTAGAGTGAAGTGGAAAACTCATAATCATAGAGAAACCCTAGCTTACAAAATCCTTAATCCCATGCCAAGCTTATTGGTGCATGATGTGTTAGATGAGGGGCATGAAATATATAATCCAGATGATACCTAAAGGAGGGTAGGACAAATTTGGGGTATAACACAACGCTATATGGACTTCGAAATTGTCGTCTTTGTCATTTTAATTTGAAGCTTTAGTCTTCTTATATAGCCTTCAGATGAAATAGTAGTTGTAAGGATATAAAAGTCTTTTCTCCTTCCAATGGTTGGTTCCCAACGAATATATTCAAGAGAGGTTTGGGATAGTACGAAATGTCACTTTCCTATACCTGCTACTCGCAGTAGTTAACGTAAGATTGTGGAAGACAACTTCTGTGAATTGTACAACCAGTATCAGGATTGGTGTATTGTATTCTTCTTGACTAAGTTTCTTGATCTTTATCTTCTGATGATGTACTTTTGATTTTGAAGTATTAAGCTCGGGAGAGATCAATCACTTGTCTTTGTTCTTCTGATGAATGACTGATGAGTAGTCCAGAAACTACTTTGTTGTTGTAGCGCAGGAACACCAGATTGGTCAGAACCAAATCTTGTCTTCAGAATTATGGGCAACAGCCTATCTGAAACACGAAGATTTTATTCTAATCTAAAAATAGTCTTGAAGGAATATTTCTTATCTGATCTTAGAGATGAATATTATGTTGAGAATATGTTTCATTTTAGAAACTTTCAATAGTGGATTCTTGTCTTCAGAATGATTGACAACACCCTATCTGAGAAACAAGTCTTATCGTTGTACATGAAAGCTTTTCTAATGATATCAAAAGCTTTTCTGATGTTGGGATCTTGTAATCAGATATTAAAACAACATCCTTTCTGATTAACAAGTCTTTGAATTCTTAATCTTTGATTCTTTTTCTTATTGGATTGATTCTGGTTGAAGAATGATAGTGATCCAGAAGATATTTTCCTTGTTGTAAATTCAGATTCTTTCAAATGATTTGAACATTTTCTTCATATATATAAGTAGCAGCTAATATGAGGAACAACTTCTTTGAGCGAAAGTTTTTCTGATCTATATGTCTTGATCTAATCTTGATTTCTGATGACAGCTTTTTCGAGCTGCATATCTGATGTCTTATTTCTGAAGCAAAAGCTTATATCAATACATCTAATGTTGAATTCTTTCTTTTTGATCTTAAATCAAAAGCTTTACTTTGATATATTCAGAATCTTGATCTTGTCTTCAAATTTCAGAGCAACAACTCTTCTGATGAACAAATCTTCACTTCTGATCTTTTGAAGCAAAAGCTTATTTATGATGTAATCTTATTTTCTGATCTTGGAGAAGAAGTTCTAACAAAAAATCTTCCTTTCTGATATCTTGAATTCTGATCTTTAAAATGAGCTGGAAGAAACAACTTATGTCAGCCACGTCTTGATTTTTGATCTTGAATTATTCCTTTATGATATATGAGATCTTCATTTCTGAGCTCTTGACTTCTGAAATCTTCATTCTTGATGTTGAGCTGCAAGAAACAACTTGTACCGGTTACATCTTGATTTCTGATATCTTCATTTCTTTTCTCTTGATTCTGATCTTGATTCTTGAGCACTTGACTCTTACCTCATTCTGATTGTGATTCCGAATCTCTACATCTTGATTTCTGATATCTTCATTTCTTTGCTCTTGATTCTGATCTTGATTCTTGAGCACTTGACTCTTATCTGATTTTGATTCTGAATCTTGATTTCTTGGCTCTTTGATTTCTGATCTCTAAAGCATGAGCTCTTCTCAGAAACTCATTGAGATTCTTTTCTTGTCAGACATTCAGCTTTCCATAGAACTACTGATGTTTCATTAGAAACATAACTCAATAGTTCTTCTTCTGAGTGTATAATGTGATTTTGATGATATCTTATCAAAGACTACCCAAAACTTTAATGATGTATCGTCACACTCAATGAAACCATTAGTACTAAAATTGTTTATCATAAAATATATGCTTGTTATCATCAAAACACAAAGATTAAACACAAATCTAAATCTTGTTCTAACAGAAACTCCTTTTGTGATTGGAGTTATTCTCTATTTTTGGGTAATATTGGTGGTCTCCGGTGTAGCTCGAAATAATCATCTCTCTTTTCTATTGTTGGTCCTAGGTACCTGGGTGTCTGCCTCGAGTGGGGGTTCACTAAGTCTACTTGTTTCGTTGTTAATATACACCCTCTGGTCACTATTATAAACAACAATAAAAAATTTCGGTTCATTGAACAATTGATGTATCTAATATATAATAATGACTGAATATATCATTTATTCAATGAATCTAAAAAGATTTTTGTTTCTTATAATAGTGACTATATGGCTTATATTTAAAGTGTAGCCATATAGATAAGAGGGCTTTGCGGGGGGGATCTTCTGTTGAGGAAAGCAAATATTGGGGGGGGGGGGGGGGTATGGTGTGATCTAGAGGATTTTAGTTATGTTTATTCTTCATCAGAAAGAGTTGGAGGGGATAGTTATGTCCATAATGTTAGTAATATTGATTGTGTTTTGTTTAGTAATTTCATTTTTGATATGGACTTTCTTTATCTTCCCTTTCTTGGTTGGATTTTCCCTTGGTATCAATCTTTTGGTGGGGCTACCATTCGTATGGATAAGATTCTTATGTTGGGTGGTTAGTGGAAGTTGTGTGGGAATAGCTACTCAATGAGCTCTGTCTAGAGAAATGTAAAATCAATGTCCTATTATTTTATATATTCCAATCAGTTTTGGGGCCCTTAGACTTTTCGTTTCAATAGTTATTTGCTTTCTCACCCCCTTCTCTCCCAAGTTGGTGCTCAGTAGTTGGTCTAATTGCCAATTCTCTGATTGGAAAAGTTTTTGTCCTGCAAGAGAAGCTTAAAGCCATTTAAGGTGCTTTGAAATTCTGGAATCATCGAGTTTTTGGGTTATCACACGAGATATATCATAGTTTCTCTTATCGACCAAGGTACATCTAGTCCCTTCACACCTTGAAGAATTTTCCACTATGTTAGATCTTTGTACAAGCCTCGCAACAAGACCCTCTTACAATCTTCTAATATAAACATCAAATCTATGTCAGACTTTGACTCTACCCGAATCAAATGACATTTTTCACAAACACCAAAATCTATGGTGGACTTTGAATTACAACTCAAAGAACCTTTTACAACAAACACCTTATCAACACAAATTTGGTAATAAGAAATGACATACACATTTCAAAGACTTAGACACATGCTTGCGACTTTGACTAACTTCGTGTTCGTAGTGTTATCAAATAGTGTAACTTATGTGTACACGATTATATGACCAAATTGATGTCGTGTGATGTCATTCGTTAACAAATTATGACTCATTCTTATCTCTTTCTGAAAATAGGATTTTTCTATATTGATTAAACAATGTCTCATATTTAAAACTATTGTCACATAAATAATATATTTATCTGTCTATGTATTTAAACTCGAATTTATCTGTTAGTTATTGTCTCTTCAAATCTAGGACATGAATTTATCTGTTAGTTATTGTCTCTTAAAATCTAGGACATTGATTCAAACTCTATAATTATTATTTAAAGTTCTTAATTCTTATAATAATTAAAGTTCATAATTGATATATCCCATATATAGAGATGTATCCAATGAGAATTTTGATTATTATGAGAACTGAATTTTTTTAATAATAATTATATAATTTAAATCAATACTTCATATTTTAAAATAATATCATATAAATAAGATATTTATGTATCTATGTATTTAAACATTAATCTATCTAGTACTAGGATGTGTCAGAAAAATATTAATCTATCCATTAGTTATGGACTTAAAATATGAGGCATTGATTTAAATTTTATGATTATTATTAAAAAGTTTTTCAGTTCACATAATAATTAATTAAAGTTCTCAATATATATATATATATATATATATATATATATATATATATATATATATATTCAGTTATTGCAAAATTTCTTTAATCTAACGATCTCAATTAATTTTGTGCAATCTATTTTAGTAAGTGTACGGACTGAAATAATATTAACAAATATATTAATGCTCTTAAATTAATAAATAATTGAAACTGTTAAATTAAAGTAAAAATTAGTGGATAAGATTTGGAGTAGTGTTTTATTGGCTTACAGTTGAAATAAAAATATTTCAAGGTGTTTCATAGTGAACCATCATTGAGCACCCTTGAATAAAACAATTCCACCTGATCTTATAATATATTATTTGTATATAATATTTTGTTTTTTCATCTCTCTTCCTGTCTATGTCACTATAAAAAATAATATTATTTGTCAAGAATTTAACCTCTCATAAATGGTAAAAATATCTCATAAATATGAAATTTGTGAGGGAATTGGCCCACTAACAAAATAGGGGTCGCAAATTTATTAGCGAGGAACTATACACATGGGTATTTTGTCAAGGGTTTAACCCCTCGCTAAATGCAATTTGTTTTTTACAGCCTGCAACGTGCAGGTGTAGACGCATGCTATGATGACTGAGTGCGTCAGAAAATTTATTTGAGGTTAAGTTCGTGACAAAATGTAAACGCTTATCATATGCGAGGGAACAAACCCCGGTCAAATTGTCAAAATTTTTATAAAAAAATTGATATTAATAGACTAAAAACCAATAAAGATAGTTTTATAAAATTATATTATTATAATAAAATTAATATAATAAATATAATAATTAAAATTCAATCAACCATAATAAAAATTAAAAATAAAACTTTATACAAATTACAATAAAATAAACTTCTCAAGTTCAAAATAGTTAACAAAAATTATTTCATACAAATTAAAATATTAAATTTTCAAATTTAAATATTTTATTCTTGTTCATCTTATTCTTCTTCTTGCTCTTCTTCTTCAACAGTTCCTCTATATCCACTAGTTCCTCCAAATTCACCACCAGAATTTTGTGGAAGTAAGAAATTGATCAAATCTTTGAACTCGCTTATTTGTAATCTGCATTGCTTCTTGATACTCTTGTGTTTGCCTCCTCATTTCTTCTTGCAACTTCGTTTCTCTTATCCGCATTTCTTGTTGCATCTCTAATTGTTTTTTCTTCATTTCTTCAATTTCTGCATTTATTGCTGCTACTTGGATTGCTGCCTCAGTATTCGCCAAGTTTCTCACAGTTTCAAGCATTCCGGCGGTTAATATAGGTGGAGTTGACGTTCCTTCTCCATCAGCAAGTCTCATTTTAAAACTCATATCATGTCGCTTGATAGTTTTGGCGTACCCTCCAACACCATACACTCTCCCATTTTTCTTCTTTCCATCTGAAACATCGTACCATGTCCGAAAACCCACAACAGGACCAATAGGATATTTCGGTGGTGGTTCAAGTTCAGGATGCTCTGACAACTGTAGGGAAAGTTGTCTATCAAACTCCTCCTACAATTTTTTTTAATTGTTATAATATTTCAAATAAGTTAGGTCCATATAAAAGAATTAAATAAAATATTTTTAATATAAGAAAAACTTACTTGAGTGTTTCTTGCGCGTTCGTCAACAACTCTCCATTTCTCTTGAGATGAGTCTCTAGATGGAGCTCATTAAGAAGTGGAGTTCTACCCAACTCTTCACGCTAATTAAATAAGTAAAAAAATAATTAGTTATATGTAATCTAAAATCTAAAAGATAAATTAATTAAAAAAAAATTAAGTTTACGTACCATCATTCGTGCAACTTCAGCAACACTAATACTATCCGCTGCATAGTTGCAGCCACCAGCTTCAGATGTTCTATTTTTCTTTGCCTTTTCAGATATTTCCTTAAAATTTTCAGAATTCCAATGGACAATAAGATCTTGAAATACTTTTACTCCTATCCAACGTGGACGTTGTTTTTTTCCATTTAATTCTAACATTCCTCGTGGTGTAGGAAAATCAGACACTATATTTTGAGTGAAAACTTTCTTCAATTTGGGTGTTATCTCTAACATCCCAACAACACTTTTTCTACGTTGTTGTATGAAATTAAAAATCAAGCAATTAAGAATCATGAATATCTCAAAAAATATAAACGAAAGATATTTCAAAAAATATAAAGAAAAAATATAAAGAAAAAAATATACCTTAAATGCATTAAACCAATCTTTTCTATCATCTTCAAGTACAACTCCATAACTCGGCCAAGATTTATATACTTCTCTTTAATAATGCTTGTTATGATCGATATTGCCTGATGGGACAAGATCCTAAACACCAAAATCTTGAGTTAGAATTGATTAAATAAAAATCAAATTTAACATAATATAAAACATATATAAACACTTACGATTCAGAGTCGGGCCAAATGACAAGTCTGTCATGATAATATCTAACTTCTTGTGGCTCATTTCTCCTCAAGATGTGCTCCCTCTTTGTTTACTCCTCAGGAGCACTTGTATCTTCTTAAGTACTGGTTTCTCCAGGAGAACTACTGGTATCTCCAGGAGCACTGGATTCTACGGGAGCACTGGTATCTCCATGATCATCCTCAGAAGACATGGGTGGAGTAGTATGCATAGGAGGTGGAGTAGGATGCATAAGAGGTGGAGAATGATGCATAGGAGGTGGAGTAGGATGCATAGGGTATAGGGTAGAATGTGGAGGATGATTTTCCACTTGACTCGATTGTGGCATATGAATAAACAAATCTGAATTAGGAACCTCCTCTATAATGTACCTGCTGCAGAGAGGCTTTTGTTGGGAGGCATTTT